>CAJQZN010034512.1:0-43556 GCA_907164685.1 Colias eurytheme | reverse complement strand
CATGCTTATAATATTTTTTTCAGATCATTCAGTGGATGGGCGACTCTAACATCAACGAACGCATGGGCGAGCCGCAGCCAACCCTCAACGTCGACTAAACCTGAACCAAAAGAAGCGAAAATCGATTATTTCGACAATCCACCAGAAAACTAGGCTATTAGTTCAATATAGACCAGGCGAGTGCTCGGAGAAACGTAGCAAGATAAAACAAATGAAAAATCTCTAAAGAAAAACAATAAAAAACATTGAAAAATATAAAAATTAAAAAAAGTTCGTTATACGCGTTCTGTTTTTGTTTTTGTAAAACATTGTATGCTTATTTGTCTTTGGTTATGGTAATTATATTATTTATTGATTAAACCCTCATTTCTATTGTCTTTACTTTCATAATTACTTTTTGTTTTTATTAGTTGAAATTATTTTTATTTAATGAACTTACTTTGAATAAACGAAAAATTAAAAGACTATACTAAATAACCATTATATTGTTAGGTTTTGTAATCACTGAAAAAAATACAAAAAAAATAAAGCAACTGTCCGAAGGACAAATACCAATTAAGACATTGTTCACTGCCATTTACTGCAATTTCATATTGACACGTAGTTGTTTATTATTATATTAGCTAATATATTTAGATAGGTATAGCACTTTATAGTAAAAACCTATATTATTACGTGATCTGGTGCTAAAAGGAATACAACCATAGACAAATATAAATTACATTTGTCGATGATACAACCCATTGAATACTGACCAATTTATACTCGACACCTTTAACAGTCCTTACAAATATTAAGTCGTAAAAAAATTTGAAATCAATTTTATATTAACGTCAGAATACTTTACAGCAAGGGATCACGTCTCCTTTTGAACGATCTACGCACACTATTTTTTTTTTATATTATTTTGATACTAAATGAATTTCGTTTATAATACTCATATATACTTTCGTGTTACCATATGCAAATACATCTGAAATATGTAGTTACATGTACCTATACAATTTGGTCTCATATTTCCCTACTAATTTCTTGGCGTTGACGTGTTTTCGGAGTTGTGTTTTTCACCCTACCCTGATGTATAACTCGATGATGCCAAACACCTACATCGAGTGATTATAATATCCGCTAGTAGCTCAATCTTGTTTATATTACATTTCAAATGTTCATTTTATCGTTCATTATTATTCAAAACATATATTTATGTTCATCAATTGCAAGACAATAAAATACACCAGACCACTAAATAAACAAAAATAGGTTTTCATATAAGATAGGTCCTATAAAATTTACTCAGTTTCTGTTAAGTTTTTCAATTTTATATAATTCCCAGTAAATTTTGTATTTTAATAACGCAATGCATAATTTACTAAGGGATATAATCAACACATTACTATACTCAGTATCCTATATAATATTTTATATTAGAATTTAATTATTGCACTCGTCTGTGTCTTGTAATGTAAGAGGTTTCAGTGATTTTAATTTAATAAAATATATAATAATAAACTTCATAAATACCTAATAAAACACGTTGTATAATTATTTAACTTGACATTGTTAAATGGAAAAATAAACACCAATTGAGATCTTTCTCTCATTTCTTTATCTACTTCTCATATCTTTTTGAATATAATAATAATATTAAGATCGCTGAAAATATGTAGCGTCAATTTTTTAAACATATACATTTAAATATAAAATTATACATTACCACATCAATGATATTATATTGGCTATAGCGGCCGTTAGACTTTGCTTGTAGACTTAGATAATTTGGAAAATCCAAAAGTGCACGCCTCATAATTTTTTTTAATAATTATTTATTAATTATTATTTTTGTTTATTTAATAACAATTAAACCACATCGAATCAGACCCTGAAAAATGAAAGGGTTCTATTCCTGAGCATACTCAAGCGTAAGAGAAAAAAAAAGACTCGATTAGTAAAGTATTTCGGTCGCTATCGTGTTAACAAGAAAAAGGATCCGCACATACAGACACACGGACGTCCAAGACAGAACTTTTTTAAACTGTTTTTTAACTAGTTTAAATAACAAAAATGACATCAAAAATATCATGAACGTTAAAAATAGTGTTTTTTCTTAATATGTGTGTGTATGTATTATCTTACAAGTGCAATGTATGATACATAAAGACATTTTAAGTTTGAAAAATCAGATGTTTTGCGCGAAGTGACAGTAGTACCCACCTCAACGCTTCGCTTATGAGGCGTGCAAAATATTAGACAACCAAGCAATACTCTGTATTGTAAAATGATTATTTTAATAGTCAAAAATATTGTATGATTTTACAATATAAACTCAGCATGGTATGAAAATTGAAAATAAAAATTTCATTCTTACTAATTCGGCGCCCTTTTCAAAAATGGAATTGAATTAATTTTTAGCTTCTTTTTTTTTCTTTCTATACGGCATTGCCAGTATCAAGTATATAATATTTTTGCCATGCAGTTTATTTATGAGTTTATGTTTACTAGTTATTGAATCTGTGCTCTGTTTTTATTGTAGCGAAAAGCCAATGATACACGTGCCTGTAGATTTTAGGTATACTAAGATGTGATACACCCACGCATCCCATATCGATCTAATTATAAATTAGAAACGTGCCTGTTATTAAATCTTTTGTACCGTACGTATTTGAAAAATGAATATTATTATTAATAATATATTTAAGTAGTTACTTGCCTTAAACAGTTTGTTTATTATATAGTGCAACGAATATATTATAATTAGCTTTTTACGGGCTACATACGTGTATCATAGACTTAATAATGACACACAAAAAACGAGTATATTTTCTATATTCATATTATAATTCTATATAGGAAATGAAATTAAAATAATACCAAATAAGCCTACAGAAAAATAAATATTCCGATTACCTTATACTGATGGAAGTGCTATAATCAGCCTTCAGAGATTAAAAATTTTTTTTAATAAAAATTATTTTCCTCAAATAGTTTCAGTGTAAACACGGGATGTCTAATGAGGGTTATAGATAAAGTGAAGAATAAGATTTTCAAGTGTTCCTATTGGCTATTTCGCAAGATATGAACAGTTTTATTTAACATTCGAGTGGGTATAGTTCGTTTCATGGGAAATACGGTTTCAAGCTACATTACTTAATACTAAGTAATTTTTAACGCACCATTTTTAGGAAACTCCGTGATTCGTGTCATCACTGAATTATTATTCTAACAATAATACGAATTGCAAATGTGCAGGGGAATATTCTTATGATTTTACGATACATACTGATAATATAAAACTCTGTTAAGTAAATTTCGTTGTTGTACAGTCGACACATTGTATTAAAGTGTTACCTATTAATTTATTTTGTAGTTTTCGTTTCATTTGTCATAAACCCTTGCTATATATTCAATGAGGCATTTAAAAAATTAAAAGATACACAAATTGAACTTGTTGAAGCTATTTTATTAAAATTCAAGACAAAAAGTATCAAAACAAATACCGTCCCGCTATAAACGTAAATATATCAAAATGAATCACAAAGCTGAGCTTTGTATATCACGCAATGCATTATCCAAACATCTAGACAATTGCAACATTGAATTAACAACTCCTTTTATATTATAACATCTACAGTTTGGTTTGCGATTGTAAGTTTTTAAATCATCAGGCCAAATGGTGCTCCCAGATTTTTCGGTCGATTTCCACGAGTCAAGAAACCTGGCAATACTGCGCATTGATTCACTCTTTGGTTCATTCATTTGGCATTTCTTTTCATTTATTCTGTTTTCAAGTGAATGCCATTTTCTCTCAGACGCATTATACTTTTTTTCATATGAATTTTGACTGGATCGAATCTAAAAATACAGTAATAATTTTGTTAAATCATAAATGCCTATGAACTTTTATGAAAACACAAACTAAAATTAAAGCTACCTCAAGTTTCGGTTGCTTATTTTTTTGTTTTTTACTGTGTTCAAACGTCGCTTTTGCATTTTTATATGATTTTGTATCTATTGAAACATCTAGTTCACTAGGAGCAAATTTTATTGGAGAAACGTAAGGCTGCAAAATATAACCTAAAATTAAAATTTGATAATTGAAGCATGGGTAGATTATATATACATCTTCTATATCCCTATTTCCGTTGGTCACGGCAGCACGCGTTTGCGTCTGGACCGATTTCAATAACATTTAGATGTGGTCGTTATCGTCAGGACAAGGATCTAGTGAAAGAAAACCCTCAAGAAACCTGAGAAAATGCGAAATATAACGGCTAAGCCCAAGTAAACTTGTTATGGGTTTAACAATTTGCGCTAAGTAGTTAAGAATTATTAACATTGAATAAGGTCTCCAATTATTAAGGCACAAAATTGAATATCAAACATAGTATCTATAAGATAGATTATAGATACTTATACTTAATTATTATTTACACATTTTGTTCAAAGCTCGCCGAAGAATATCACACGCTAAAACTGCAGTAAGAAGTTGCGTGCTGTAGTCATTGTAACAATTTCCTGGAAGAAAAAATCCCGGTTATTTCGTAGACAATAGATGTCCTTAATAATAATAAATGAAATAATTAAAAAATAAAATGAAGAGGGCAAACCTGAGCTCATTTGCATCAGATTGTACGAAAATGTAACCAATTTTGACCAAACTAGAAACAAATTGCATTCAGTATTCTTATGCTTTAGTTCCAATGCATCTTCTCTTTTCCTTTCACATTCACAGGTGCAGACGGAATCAAAGCTCTCATCTTCGGATATTTTCCCTTCTTCACATAACTTTGTATACTTCTCAAGACACTCGATATTTTCTTTAACAGTTTCGAGTTGAATATTTATATTTTCTGCTATATTCCTCTGTACAGTTTGTAAATCTTCTTTTACGTTATCTGTGAGATTATCTTCGAATTTTAGATTCTGGACGACGCTTGTGACACTGATCTCTTTACTGGCTTCGTCAGAGCAACGGGCTGTTTTGCAATCATTATAAAATTTGCTCGACTGCGAGTCATCGCAACTGCTTGAATCTATATTTTCATGATCCCCGTGCAGTTTACAGAAACTCTGATATAGGTCATCTGTACTTGAACTAAATAAGGCAGTAGATGGTATACTATCAACACCTTTATCAATCCTCGATTCGCTTTGACAAAGACCAAATTGATCGCACAATCTTCTTCGTGCCCTTCTCTCACTTAATTCTTGGTGCAAAATCCTCTCTTGGTATGATTTGTCTTTCAGTCTCTGAGCTGCATCTGATTGGCTCTTTTCAAGAGATTTAAATTGTTCGTAGAGATACCATGACCGCACTCTTCGAGCCTTCTTCCGTGAATTATCTATCGAGATTGTTGAATATGAATATTGAATAATTACAACAGGTTGATTTTAAATTTTAATTGTTAGATACAATAATAATTGTAAAACTTAACATACCTAAAGATTTTGAATACTCCATCCAATGTTATATATAATTACATTAATTGATAGTTAATTATAATTTTATAACGATAAAAATAATTTTGAAAAAAATTCTTCTACAACTAATATGAATTATTTGCAATCACCGATAGTGGAGAAAAGTGGGAGAAAATAAATAAATGACAAAATATATCTTTCTCTTCCATCATATCCTGTCAAAGCAAGTAGAAAATTAGAAATGTTTGCAAAAAGTATTTTCTCAGTGTTTTAACTTTTAATTTGTATACCTACGTAGTATATTATTATTAGTCTGTGCTGTTCAACTATGAACTATACCAATGATAGCCATTGATATACAGTTTACATGTGGTTTTATAAAGTCTACGCGTAACTACATTTTCAAGTACCTACTTGCCTATGTAATAAAAAGATACGTTGTGAGCTGCTAAGTGCTAATCAAAATATTTAGTTACCCGCAGTTTCACAAAAAGTTGACGGTTCAATCCGTTGGCGGTTGTTTCTTATCCATCAGGCCCCGGAATCACAGACACAATAGAAAATCTATTGTGTCGTGGCCCGATCGGGGCGCTCGGTGGTCAATGGGTTAAAAAAAAAATAGTCACCACTTATAATTCCTACTAACTACCCGGTAGGACTTCTTACGGAACGACTTCTCTAGAATGAGTCACCTATATTTTCATTCCAAATTGGTTGAATTGTTGAGTGAGAGTGAAAGTAAAATAATTAAATCGTTTTTTTATTATTTATTTAGAAACCATATTGACCTTAACTCCTAAATACATCAAAATTTCGAAGAAATATCGATAAAAATCATCAAACATATTAATTTTCACTTTTAATATTTTATTTAGAACAAAGTACATTGATAGTACGTGTCCATTACTATGATTTACTCCCTGGGTTAGTAGATGTCTCTTGCCTACCTTGTACCTTACCTACCTACTAATGCTTTTAAATAGGTAACTATTACGTTACGGCGAATTAGCTGAAAAAGAGACATGAACTAAAACAATTCAACTTATGAAAATTATAATTCCGAATACTTATAAAAAAATGAGTATACTACTTACAACACTGTTTTTTGAGAATTATATAATAATAATTCAGAGCAAATTAATTTTCTTCCTATACTTAATAAAAACCAACTTTTCGCCCTAATGTTCTAAGGGGTGTCTTTATTATGTTTTAAATAATTTAATAGAAGAATATAGCGCCTCCAGCTGGCTGTCTACTGTATCCTGGATTGGTCTGAGAAGAATGCACTCCAGAATTCATCAACTTTACGCTAAATGGTGACCGTTTTTCCGTGATACCTCCACGTTTCATAGGATGACCCTGAAAAGTAAAATGCATGGATAATATTTTCTTTAAACGATGAGGATTAATATTAATAAACCTAAAACAAACAATATTTCGGATACGGAAATTATAATACAGCTGGCATATAGATATAAAGGCTCTATATATTGCTCTTGATTGGGTATGAAATGCCCTAATATAGAAATGCTATACTATAGGATGTACCTATTTAAATATTTGAGTAGGAAATACAATACCAGAGGAATAACAACTGGCGGTAGCTTATCATAAGTATTTCTTAAACGTCTCCACGTATCGCAGCCGATTGTTTCGGGTTGTAAGTAAAGATCCTCCTTATCAGCGAAGCGTTCAGTTGAGTGATTGTACACAGCAGCAAGGACTATATCGAGACTGTCTTCTGGCAAGCTGATAAAGTCATAAGGAAGCTTTAACGTATTAAGATAATTATATACTTTTACGGGTATCTACACTTAACCATCATAATGTTATATTTCTAGAAATATTGTTTGTGACTAAGTTCCTAAGCCAGATTTATAGGAGTGTAGACGATTTGGGATAAAGGATTGGAAAGAAAGAATAGAGATCTCGAAAAACCTTGGTCATCAGCGTCATCAGTCATCACCTACCATACCTATACAGTATACGGGTAGGTATATGCTACCTCTACTCATGTCCATCAACTTTATTATTGTTACGAAATTGAATTGACATGAAACCTATATAAAACTTACAAAAACGGATGAAAGAAACTTAGTTTTCTGACGCTGGCTAAAGTATGATGAGAGTAAAGACGGGATCCTGCGGAAACTCCATGCTTTTCTTTAGTAGACAACACAATGTCCTTGCTCAGTTCTCCCTCTTTTCGTAAATCGGGTAAAAGTTTTTTATTCCTAACTTGCTTTATTCCTTTCATTCTGTCAGCCATGAATGGTTTTACTTTTGGAATTTTGATTAATTAGATAAAAAATTATTAACCTACAAGTCGTCAGCAATGTATTTTACCAATATTGTCATGGTAACTAAGATGTTTTCTTCTGTAAACAAATTATGAAGTGATAAAACAAGTTTGAATGACTGTATTTATTTTGTAATCTAAGGACTGTAATATAACGTAATGCAGTCATCAAATTTCAATATTGATCTTGTATTAATAAAAATATAAGTAATGTATTTAACCTTAATATTAGTATAGGTACACATTGTAGTTTATATAAATTCAAAATTCAGCAGATGAGTCAGTTTTATTCATTAATAAATACCTAAATATATTGTGATACTGCTTGGGTTACTGAAAGATAAATCGGGATTATACTACCATAAAGAGTGAATGAGTCTTTTACTTTATACTCTGTGCAGCCGGAACAGTGACTTGCGAGTTGTGAGCTGTCGTTCGTTAATCGTTCAAGCCCTGTCATTTTCATTGCAAAAAGAACGAGAGACAGACGCTATTTTCACCGCGTGGAATAATCCTACTTACTTGTGACGCCATTTTGTTTTGTGTGGATCAAAGTTTGAAAGTGAACTTTATAGTTTGTGTTTTTAACTAAAACGGTAATAAAAGTTATTAAAAATGAGTTACGGACGACCACCACCCCGTATTGACGGGATGGTGTCATTAAAAGTGGACAATTTAACGTATCGCACGACACCTGATGATTTACGCCGCGTTTTCGAAAGATGCGGTGATGTTGGAGACATATATATCCCCAGAGACCGGTATACTAGAGAAAGCAGAGGATTTGCATTCGTCAGGTATAATGATTTGAATATTATCAGTTAGAACAAGCCATGACGTAATATGATTCAGAGGTTAGTTATGTTGATTGTATTTAACTAATTATTGCAGATTTTACGATCGGCGCGATGCTGAGGAGGCGCTAGATTCTTTGGATGGACGGATGTTGGATGGCAGGGAGCTCCGCGTTCAAATGGCGCGTTACGGTCGACCATCGTCACCCTACCGCAGCAGATACGATCGCCGCCGCAGGTACTTACGCGCTATTGATGTACATGGCCTTTTAATTGCGTTAACTTGAAGTGCTGCTACACATTGTAGTACAGCGTTGAAATATAATTAACGAGCTTTGATTGCATTAAATTTCCAGCGCTACGAAGGTCCCGAATGTAGTTTTTGCGCGTGTTTATATTTGTGTGTGATGGTATTTTTTTAGCAATTCCCGTTCACGGTCTCGTTCACGTCGTCGATCCAGGTCTAAATCCCGCTCGCGCCGCCGGTCGTACTCCCGCAGCCGCTCGCGCTCACGCTCCCGGTCTCGGTCCCGCTCGGACTCCAAGAGCTCCAGGGGACGCTCTCGCAGCCACTCCAGATCCCGTTCGCGCTCCAGGCATTGATGTGTTGGGTAAGCATTATTGTTTTTGTATTTGTTTGTTACTTTTTATAATAGCTTCATCATTGTGTTATTAAAAATGAACAGTTTTCTTAAAAATGTGTATATTGTAGAACAAAGCATTCAGAATTTAAGAATATTACTTTTTAGAAAAAATATTAATAATAATTCAAAAGAATTAAGAAACTACTTTTAGATTAAATGGAACTAACAATAAATTGCATTGTCTTGGATTTAAATGCGTAACAAAGCTATTTTCACACAATCAAAATTGTTTGAAATGATGTGCATGTAGAATCACTAAGATCAAAATATTTAAAACATTACAATCAAGATTTTTCTACAAGTAAATAACTTCAGTACCTATTTATGTGATTGTTTATTTTAATTATAATTTTATGTGTACAGGTTGAGTGCCGATTAATAGCTGAAAAGCTGCATTGTCCTGACTCAAGCAGCTTGGGCTAAGGTACTATCCAACTTCAATTTATTTTAAGAACCACAGACATAACTATGATCAACATAGTGGCATAAATATTATGTTACAAAAAACCTTTTAGTTTTAAGTTACTTCAAGCTTGTATTGTAAAACACACTCTTTTTTTTTTTCAAGCAATACTCAAATGCTTTGGCTGTAAAATTGTAATCCAAAGTCAATTCATGTCAGATATAAAAATATATTTTTATTTTATGTTCTTTCACTAAATACAAAACATCTGTTTTCAAAATTAAATAAATGTATGCATAAGTATCTGATTATAAATTTGCATTTAATATCAACCCTAGAGACAATTATTCTTCCAGGGAAACCTTAATTTTGGGCATCTTGTCTTAATTGGATGTTTAAAACGACAATTTTTCATTCGGTAACTACATACAAACCTCTTTATTACTGCTATTTGTTTTAATCTTGAACAAACCTTGAATAAGTTTTTTTTTCCAATAAATTGTAATCACTCGATTGTTTTAATTGTCTGCATTAGTTAAGTATCTTAGTATTGTTAATGTAATTAAAAGAATTAATTAACATGTTGGTATGCTCAGGACGCGAGGAGATCGCGGGGAGCGAGGCGGTTTGCGGGGAGGGGGGGTGGTTCTTGCTGATTGCTGACAACTGCTGAATTGCTGTTGTTGCAGTGCATAAGTTATGAGTAATATTTTACTATTTATTGACAAACCGAGACACGCATCGGCTCTATGGTGGGGCCATTTATCCATTTCATTTTCAATATTAATTCACAAAGGTGTAAGATGTATTTTGTTAATACCACCGCGATTACTTCACGATTTCGTAAAGGTATGACTGAATTTGGGGTTTGAATTTTGAAGAAATTTGTGGGTAAACAATTCAATTGTTTGTCCTCTAAATGCTCGATGTTCTAATCCCAACATTTAGTGATAGCTTTACGATTTCTGTCTGTGGTATTTACATAATCATCTTGCCAGTTTCATTAAAGTTTGGAATTCAGCAGTTTAGTGGAAACTAACATATGGATTTGTTTGGCAGGCCGGTGCTGCCGCTGGCCTGTATGCTGTGGCAGTTTGCTGTGCTGTTTCCTGTGATTTGCAGATCGCGTCTAGGTTTCTCGGTAAAATGACGGATACTCCCTCCCTGCTATAAAACTAACAAAGTACATGTCTAGGGAAACATTAATTTTTTTAGGTTTTAAAGAAAGGGTAAAGCACAATTTTATGATTTATTTTTCGTCTATGCCACTGGCCTTTCTTTAAAATTATCATCAAGAATGAAGAGTCTACAGACATGGATATTATGTGACACATATTGTACCTAGGTTTACGAGTTGTCTTAAATAAAGTATTCTTAGAATGTGTGTTTTTTATTCCACCTTTATGCCTCCTTATCACTCAAAGAAAGGAAACGCTCATTGAGCAAAAAAAAAACAAGGCGTCGTTATTTTTATTACACTAAAAGAGGCACAATGCGGATTCGTGCTGTAGCTCTGATGAGAACGCTTGCAACGCGTAGTGGCCGCTCAATGAGCATGAGCTGAGCGAAAAACTGAACTTTAGACCAAAAGAACAAACAGACTTGACTAAAGCAAACAAAAATTTACCTGTCGTTAAATAAAAGTATTTTAGGTCATTTTATAATCAAAAAGCTAAATTTACATCTAGAGGCTTTAATGGTATCACTGCATAGCATTAGGCCGCGTTTCCATCTGCAAGAAATGTCAGACAGTCTGACAGCAGCTTGCAAGTCTAATTAGACTTGCAAGCTGCTGAATTCCGCGTTTCCACATGCAAGCTGCTGTCAGACACACTGTCGGACATTTCTTGCAGATGGAAACGCGGCCTTAGAAGCAAAGTCGCTTCTCGCACAGAGCATGTAATGCTTCCCACATGTCTTAATGTCTGCATCAGTCTGCATGATAATATTTTAATTATGCATAATATTTTTAATAGTTAGATTCATATCGATCATCTATAGCTTGTATGCAAGAGGAAGGTTTTAGTACCTATCTTAGGTACCGCGGCGGGCAGACATCTAGTATGTAGAGTAATTAGTACATAATAGTAAAACATGGTTAGTAAATAATATTTAGCGCCATTTAATCTCAAATCGTTTTCGTTTATTATTGACCAATGAATAAGGAAATTGATGTCGAACCAAAACACTAATTGCGTGCTATTGCTGTCCGCCTGTTCTAATTAAAAAATTGAAAGTGTCAATGCCATATTCATAATAATTGTGAATTATTGTCAACTGTCAAAATAGTACAAGACACAAGTCAACTTCAAATAAACGTGGTGCCTGTCTTCAATGTTCACTTCAAAAAATCGTTAAATAATTATTCTTATAAATTAAGCCTTATGAAATGTCTTCTTCATTTTTCCTAAAAGGTAAATCAAGACAAGTTCATAAAAGAAAGGGTGAGAAAATAAATAAAAAGAAGCCAAAAAAAGCAAATGCCCCTAACCTCGAAAATGGTCACGAATCGTCGGACAGTGATTTGGATATTAAAAAGTTCTCCGATGGCGAACAGTCTGAAAGCGACCACGAAACCGCCGAACAAAAGAAGTTAAGATTAGCTAAGAAATATTTAGAAGAAATAGAGAAGGAAGAGGCGAAGAGAGCTGAATTTAAGGAACTAGACGATGCAGTTGAAAAACGTTTACAAAGAGACTACTTGGAACAAAAAGGTAAATTACGTGTTGAAGTTGCGAGCAATTATAGTGCGCCAGCAAAAGATGACGTCAGATTAATTCGCGCCAAGGAACACCGGCTTCCACTAACGTGCATTTGTGTCAGTAATGATGGATTATATATATTTAGTGGCTGCAAAACAGGAACCATCATTAAATGGGGCATAAAAGAAAAGAAAAAGCTCGGCACTCTAACATATAAAACACATTCCAAGTTCCTAAAAGGAGGTATAACGTCTATAGCTATATCAACTGATTCTAAATTCTTTGCCTCATCTGATAACTCTAATGATATTCAAATTTGGGATCCACACACATTAAAACACCTACATACATTTAAAGGACACAAGGACATTGTTATTGGTCTAGTATTTAGGAAAAACACACATGATTTATATTCAGCATCTAAAGATAGATCGGTGAAAATTTGGTCATTGGATGAAATGGCATATGTTGAAACACTGTTTGGTCACCAGTCACCAATCACTGCGATAGATGCTTTAACAAGGGAGAGAGCAATCACCGCTGGAGGTAGAGATACAACAATAAGAATATGGAAAATAGTAGAAGAGTCACAGCTCATATTCAATGGTCCACAAGGCAGCTTAGATGAAGTTAAACTGCTTGATGAAGAACACTTTATATCAGGAAGTGACAATGGTACTTTGTGTTTATGGAGTGTACTTAAAAAGAAACCTCTATATACTGTACTAGAAGCTCATGGTTCTGATAATGGTATACCAAGATGGATAACAAGTCTTGCTACTTTATTAAATTCAGATCTATTTGCTTCAGGATCGTATGACAATCATATTAGGCTATGGAAAGTTTTCGATTCGTACAGAAAGTTTGAACTAATGTTTAGTATAGAAGCAAATGGTTTTGTTAACTGTATGCAATTTAGCAGTGATAGTAAACAGTTGTATGCAGCAGTGGGGCAGGAACACAAGTCAGGGAGATGGTTCAAAGAAAACAGTGCCAAGAATGGTTTTCTAGCTATCAATTTTAATATTAATTTACAAGCGTAATAAAATATATTATTTTTCATATTAATTGTTATTATTTCTATACTTCTTACTGAGAACACTTACTAGCATTTGATTTATTACTTTTATTTACTCTGTGATAATGCTATGCTAAGGAGTTATTTCTTACCTCAAACTAAATTGAGTATTTACTTATATAAATTAGCTTACATATATCTCAATTATTTTCAGTTGGTTTTTATTAATAAAGGGTTCAATAAAAAAGAAACAATGAATATAAAACTATTTATTAAATAATACCTTGACATAACACAGTCCAACAACAGGTAGGGAGCATCTTAATACAGGCCAGTAATAATAACATTATAAGTAACTTCATGATAGTTACATACTGATATTTATGTTAAGAGGCCTTCCAGCAATTGTTACTCAATCATCCTACTATAGTACTAGCTCCTCTTAATTGAAGGTATCCAGCTGTAATATCCATCGGCAGATTTCTCACCGTAGCAAATTCTTCAGCATTACTGTAGTAGAGCTTTGAATGCCTATCCACATAGGGCGCAGGTAAGCCTGATATATCTGAATATTTCTTGGTGGGTTTGAATGTTGGTGGTGCGTTTATTGAATAATCTGAAATGTAATATAAGTAGACTTATTGTTATTGCTTTATACATGAATTTAAAAAATGAAAAATTTTTGACTCTATTTTAAAACCCTAACAGGCCAGTGAGAAATAGTAACATAATGTTAAGGTTGTTCAAATCATGATGGAGAGAGCATACTCATTTGTTAAGTGCTGAATGAAAAGCAACATGTTCAAGTAATTATTTATCTCATAAAAAAATCACTACAAATTGAAAACACTGGTGTTTTTATTATATTTTAAGATTGTATTTTGATTAAGATTTAGGTTAAAAAAGGGTAACTAACATAGAACGGCATCATCAGGCCAAGGTAAAGTTCTGTCAGCAGCT
This sequence comes from Colias eurytheme, assembly GCA_907164685.1. Lineage (NCBI taxonomy): Eukaryota > Metazoa > Arthropoda > Insecta > Lepidoptera > Pieridae > Colias > Colias eurytheme. The sequence continues at coordinate 29,318 of CAJQZN010034512.1, read as the reverse complement.
AAAATTTGTTTTAAAGACCTCCACATTCGTTTCTTGCAACCACTTTTCACTATAAATTTGTTTTCGGTTTTGAAGCTGTATTGTTTTTCGGTTTCCCCGGTCATGGTTGTTTCTGTACAATTATTACTTGAAGTATATTGATTCCTGTCTATTTATAATTTTTTTTATGAATTGTTATGGAACTATTGAAGCCTGAATGAAAAACACATTTTTTCCATTTTCCAAATCAATTTGATCAACAACAACAAATAACTAATGTCATTGATTGCAGTCAGACGTCCTCAGAAGTCAGAGACGTCAGACGTCATTATGACGTGATTTAATTTTTTACACTTTTTAATTTTCATCGTCCATGAACTAGATATTTAATAATAACAATTTAAAATTAAATAAAAAATATTTGTTAGTATGTAAACTAAACCATTTTAATGTAGATTTCAGAACGAATCTCAACTGTCAGTCGTACTTCAGAAAACTTCAACTTGACATTCGTTAATACCACATGTTCTTGTTGTAAATGATGAAAATTAAGATAGGTTAAAATTGTTATTTTAATTATATTAAAATGGATATAGTCAATGAAATCTTAGAACGGGAACAGAAGAAGGCGGAGAAATATAAACCTATCACTGTTGAAAAGCATTTGGATGTGGAATTTGATATCGGCACACTTGTAACGTGCGACACAAATGATTTAGAAAGCAAACCAATAAAGTAAGCTGCTTTTACATTTTACTGTATATTATATATTATTTTTAATTTTTTAGAGACCGTTTTATAATAAAAAAATTCTTAAATCATGTCTTCAATTTATATTTAACAAAAAATATTTAAATAGTTTATTTTATTTATAATATACATATTATATGTGTAGTCACATTAACAATTCAAATTTTGCAGATCAGAAAAGGACAGAGACGCATATTTGCAAGCGTTAACGCGCGACAACACACAATTATTGTTAAACAAAATATGGGAGCTTCCAACGGAGAGGATAGACGAAGCTATCGTAGTCCGCCTTCCCCAACCCACGACTGTGTTGCCGCGAGCTAAACCAGTTCCCAAACCTAAGCCGCTGACCAAGTGGCAGGAGTTCGCTAAAGCTAAGGGTATCACTAAGCAGAAGAAATCCAAGCTTGAGTGGGATGAACAGTTGCAAAAATGGGTGCCTTTATATGGGTAAGGACTGTTATAATTAAATAGCTTATTGCTTGAATATAGTTGAATGCAAGCTTAGAAGTTATTATTAACAAAAATAAAAGAAAAGCAATGTCGTCCCTTGTTCACTAACGTAACGGCACCGGTTTCCGACTAGCCTCCTCTATCCGACCATTTTGATTTTTATTTGATAAAACGTTTAAAATACGCGCGACACTCATGAAACGGAAGGCTTTCGATCCAATCACTTATCGTACGTCATTTGTAAAAAATTGGGTTTAAAATTTTAACCGACATTTCGTCAATCCAACAAAAGGTAGGCGAGGGTGTAGTTTGTATTACGGTAAAACGGTGAAAATAAACATTTGGATTTTTACGCTAAATACTCTGATAAGTTTGTGGTTAATTTACTTTAAACGTTTTATTGGTGTTTCAAATTATTAATTTTAAAATATAAATGCAACGATAGCGTGTTTTTATACGTTTTTTTGGACAAATAATTATGGACGGAATGAGGAGCTTGTCAAAATAACAACATTCCGAAATCCGACCGAATCGGTCGGTAATAGGAATTTCGCACTTTTTAAAAGAAGGTAATTTTCTATTATGCATGTTGTTTTGTGGAGGTTTCGTATTAAATTATTTATTCTAAACGCTATGCTTATATACAACACCTGTATGCGACCAATGCTAACTTTAATGGATTATTTGTAATATTCGTTTTAACTGACACTCTTTTTTGATTTTTTTGTTATTCATTTACAAAGACCGGTCTGGTTTAAAAACCCTATATTTTACGTTTATGACACATAATTGCATAACTACGAAATTGTGAGATCTTTATAAGTGTACATATGAAATAGAAATGAACTAAAAATGAATATCAATTTCGGTTTAGAGGCTTTATTACGCAAATGTAGGTTTGGTCGGAATCTAGGTGCCATTTATTTCCCTGTTTCCGTCCAACTGGGTTGCTTTTGCTTGCGCTGTGCTTGAGTGAAATTGCATACGTTTATTTCAGGTCATCATCATGAGTGATAAAAAAGAGGCTGAAGTATTCTCATTAGCTGAAATAATTATTTTGGTGAAATGGATTTTAGAATTGGGCAAAGTAGTCAATGGGACATTCTAATTTAGTGTGGATGACCAGTGAGGCATTTTATGAGTTTGAGTTTGAGTAAATGTAATTTTAAACTACTGCAGTCTAACATAGAGTTAGTTTTTGTTATTATAATAAATGCTCAAATATTATTTAAAACTAGCGGTCCGCGCCCCGGCTTCGCCCGTGGTACACATTTAAAATTTCTCTCCATAAGAACCATCCTCGTACTTGAAGTACTATAATAAAAAAAGAATTATCGAAATCGGTCCACGCGTGATGCAGTGAAAAGACGAAACGGGTTTTTACGAATTTCCATTGTATTTCTATTGTCATAAAGTTGATTTTAGTAGAAAATATTTGGCTGGTCGGAATCTAGCTACTCAGTGGTCGGAAACACGTGTATTTGTACTCAGTCGGTCGGAAAATGGTGCTTTCAGTTAATTTCCAGTCGTGACAGTTAAAATCCAAATTTAAGTAATAAAAAGCCATTATGAAATACAATTATGTGCATATTTTAAAATATAAGTTCGTAATCTTTCATAATATCATTTTTTCTTATGACCTCTAGAGTATTTAATTTATCTTTTAAAGGATTCATTTAGCCGTATCAATCAGTGGTCGGAATTCGGTGCCATTACGTTATCTTATTTTTGTATATTTACAAGTAAGATGTATTCTAAATTAAAAAAAAGATGTGTGGCACTCGGGGACTGCCGTGGTAAAGCTATTGCATAGCATGCCTTCAAGCCACACCTCCGCGCCCGTCGGAGTGGGGAGCGTGAGGTTTTTTCGTTACGGAATTTCTCGATTCAGTCCCCGCGCTCAAGGCCCGTGATAGAAGCTATGCAATAGCTTAAAAAAATGCAATTATAAAATAATAGATATCTTATTACTTAAAACTCAGTGGAGAAATTATATTTTGTATCAACTTACAGATTCAAAAAGTCAGCTGCGGAAAAAGAGAAGAATTGGTTAATAGAAGTGCCACAAAACTTAGATCCTATGACAGATATGTATGAGAAGAAAGCCTCCGAGAAATCTGAGAAAGTTGCCAAGAATGAGCTGCAGAGGTTGAAGAATATTGCCAGAGCTAGGAAAGTCAAAATACCAAGAGTGGGAATTCCAATCACTTCAGATAAAGCCACATCTTCACAGGTAACAAGCACGCCAATTTCTTACTACTACTACTACATACTAATATTATGTCTTAAAAGATTATTGTTTAACTTTTACACAAAATCTAAAAAAACACCTAGAATCATTATTATGAACAAGTTTTTGGACAAAAATTTATTTTATATTTAATTTAATTAAAAAAAAAGGCCACAGTTATTATGTTGTATATTATAATATGTCACAGCTATCATTATCCCTCAACTGCCAGTTCACACACAATAGACCTAAGTATATGATCCTTTTCTACACTATCACAATCACAAACAAGCCATTCTAACATATTTTTATATTTTGACGTGATAACGTTTTTAAAATCGTTTTAGGCGGGTGACATGTTCAGAAACTTGTGTCACACCAAAATCTCACAAGCGCGATCGCAGGTATAACGAGAGAGAGACAGACCGATCTACCGTCTCATCTCGAGCGCTGCCACCAATAAGACGTTATCACGTAAACATCTCGATCGTAAACCTACTTTACAAACAACCAATTTTTTTTTACAGTTAGCCACAGCAACAACAGTAGCGAAAGCTTCAACAGCATCCTTAGGGAAGTTCCAAGACAAACTTCCCAAAGAGAAAGAAGCGAGAGGCAAGGGAGTACATGAGCTGATCCCAGGAAAGGAAAGGAAACGGAGATTGCCAGTGCCTACTCCTCAAGCAGAGAAAGAAAACAATCTGAACATGATTGACAGGATCTTGAGGAAACGGCCCAAAATTGATATGGAAAAGGCTGTGTCAAAACATATACACCAGGAGCAAGTGCAGTGAGTAAAATATTGAGACTTGTACATTTCGTATCTGAGAAAATTAATAATATCTTAAAGTTTTTGCTTACTGTCCATGTTTTATCCTTTGGATATTTTCCGTATAGTGTAGAACTAGATAGTTTTCGGCAAAGAATATTTCCATCCATATATGGTGTTATTAAATTTTTTTACTTACATGCAATATAGATATTGACTTCCTTTCAATCTACAACTGTATTTTATACTACAATGTACTTGATTGTTTTAATTTAAACTAATGTTACTATCTATTTTCCAGGAGATCGGAAGAGAAAAAGAACTCTAAACCAATGAAAGGGCCGCGCAAAGCTAAGGGTAAAGGGAATGCCACAAACTTCTCTGCAAAGAAACCCAAAGGTGGCAAGGGACAACGGAATCCTAACAAAAAGAACCCTGGTAGAAAGAGGCGGTGAAGTAGTTATAAGTCTAAAACATAATAAAATTATACTTTAAAAGCTTGGTTTTATTTCTAACATCGTATTTCTCTACTTATCATAACACATCGCAAAGAAACCAGACAAAAATGTATTGAACACAGAACATTTGAAACAAATATTTGTATCCCAATTGAGGAATATCTTTAAACTAGCTGTGCCTCGCGGTTTTACCCGCGTGGCTCCGCTCTGTTGGTCTTAGCGTTAGCGTAGATGTATAGACGATAGCCTATAGCCCTCGATAAATGCGCTATCTAACACCGAAAGAATTTTTCAAATCGGACCAGTAGTTCCCGAGATTAGCGCATTCACATAAACAAACAGTATAGATTACAACCACATGAATAACTGTGTGAGTTATGTCTCATAAAATACTAAAGAATATACAAACAAAAATAGGTATATATCGTAACAATATATTATAACGAAACCGTTCGTTGAGCGAAAAGTTAACTCTGACCACAATGCGTCGCGACTCGCGACGCATCGTGGTCATAGAGAAATAAAAACAGCGAAATTCGTGCCGTAACCGTAAACAACCACGACGCGTTGTAGCAATGAAGAAAAGCCCTGACCATAGTTTATTTTTTATAAAAGGCCCTGACGCGTTCTGAATATTAGTTTACAAAGTCCTTAATACGACCGACAGCTTTGAGTGAAATTCGTATTTTGTTATGATCTAGCCCTAGCGAATACCTGTAACGTGTTTACCCCAAACATTTTATTCATTAATTATTAAAAAAAATCTCGGGTTGTAGGACAAAAAATTACTTGGATCGAACCCACAGAATACTCCTAGCGGATCGAATCCGCGTCTTATGTATTAAGATTATGATTGCATACTTGTACTTTAAATATTATTTTGATGGCCGATTGGACATAGCGATGAAATACGATTACACGGGATTCAATTAACACGCGGCTTTCACCTTCTACCTACCATGGCTGTAGCCGCAGCTCATAAAAGAGGTCAGAATAATTTACTGACATGAATTTGACAAAAAATCATATCTATTATTGTTTAAACGATTAGGTACTCAGTTCGATGTGCATGTGCATTGATGTAATATTTGTGGTTTATTCATGGTTTATTTTAAAAGGTAGGTACCTACTTGAAATAAAACACACATATATTCGATAAATAATTTTATTCAGTAATTGTTACATGTTAGGTAGGTACATAGTAGTTTTAAAATATAACATCCATAGAATTTATACATAAATTATATTTATATATATAAGTAATATAATTCATTACAATTTGTAACAGTTGAAATGATTGACACATTTGAATGTAATACATACCATCATTATGTAAATTCGCTATGAAATTCTCTTGAAATCACATTTAAAAGAACACAGTTTATAAAAGTAAGAAGCAGAGTTCTAGTAAAAAGACCATTGACTTAATTTGACTACAATAATTACATAATATACGGTTTTATTGATAAGCAAATCATCTTCCTCTCCATACAATAATATTTTATTGAAACCCATCTCTTCTAGTTCTGGCATAGATATTCATACATCCAGTAGTACTTAATCCCTCAAGATAGCTTATAGTTTCACTATACATTCTAATAATTAGTTAGTTCTAAAAAATAAAAGCAAAAAAAAAAAAACAACATAGGCACCTATAAGATCACAAAGCTTAATTGAAAATTTGTTTTGAGATTCTTCTACAGTACGTCTGATCCTGATGACACTAATATTCTATTCGCAATGCACATGTTTTTAATTATTTACCTACTAACATCACGAAAATATAAGCTCTATAACATCGGAGAAGGTAATATTAATACTGTATACCGAAAATTTCTAAAACGCCTAACATCTACATCAACAAAACAACTATTACGACGTGATAATTTACGACTACATATACAGTGAAACCTGGTTAAGTGAGACATCAAGGGACCTGCAATGTCGTTTCACTTATAGAGGTATTCCACTTACCCAGTGTCTCAGATATACAGGTATAAATAAATATCTGTCTCATTTACAGAGGGGTGTTAACGATTGTAGCTTTCGTTTTGACATTTTTCAAATAAACATCTGTATGATAGTAAAGCGAAACTAAAACGGAAGGTAATTGAAGCTCAAAATTTGTACTTACGTACTTGGAATTATGTGTGGAATTTGTGGGTTGAATAAGTATGAGTAAACAAACAATGTCATCTCAGTTACAGAGGTTTATGCATAATATAAAATTTACTTGCTGTCTCAGTTATAGAGGTAACGATGATAAATCGAAAGAACAAATCCCAGATATAGAGGTTTATCTCGTCCCACTAACAGAGGTAATTCAGTGCCAAAGTGTTGGGACCTCAGCATGAGTTCCAGTTATGGAGGTTTCTCACTTATCCAGGTCCCACTTAACCAAGTTTCACTGTATTATAATTTAAGTTACACATATAATAATGCATGTGTATGTGATACATATATTTAACTACCTCCCAAAACAATACTTTATGTGTCTTATGGTGCTTTTCAACCAGACGTGCGAAAATGCATAGCGAAGGATGTGTTTGTAAAGAACCAATCATATCGCTTCATTTAGTTTGAACTCTGAAGCGTATTAGTACTTTTGATTATAATTACAAACACATTCCAGATTTCTCGCTTCACATCCTCGCATATATTGGTGGAAAAGCACCTTTATGCGCCAAGTTTCTCAACATTTATGATTAACAAACATACTTTTAAAATATTTGTTTTTTTACCTTATTTAATTTTATTCTCAATAGGGTTTTACGACGTTAACAATCGATAGTTTAATGAACACGAAGTTGGTCTAATAAGCCGTAAAACCGTCGTAAATAATTATTTATTATCACGTCGATACAGATTCTACAGCTAATAATTCTATAAAGCTATTTTGGAAGCGTCTACGTGTACATTTTATTAAGCCCAAAGGTGTCGTGATGTTTATGCAATATATTATGAACAATTCATGTAGTTTGTGGTTTTACGACTCCTTTTTATAGTTTATCGCCATAAAATGGCCGAGACTTTTATTTTTTCTATTGGGAGATTGCATTAAACATCACTACATCTTCTATACTTACACAATAATATTGCTCTAATAACATTTATAGTAATAAAAATATCTCTTCATCTATAACATTAATTATACTCTAATATACATTTAAATTTATTAAAATTAAATATTCTATTCTTAATAATTCCTTGTTATTCCACGACAAATTACAACCCTTTCATTATAATGAATGAAAATATGAAAAATTGGCACAGAATATATTATATTTCTAGAATTATGTATTTATATATTTGGTAATTATAAAAAAAAGACGTATGGCACTAGGGGACTGCCGCGGTAAAGCTATTGCATGCTATGCCTTCAAGCCACACCTCCGTGCCCGTCGGAGTGGGGAGCGTAAGGTTTTTTCATTACGGAATTTCTGGATTCGGTCCCCGCGCTCAAGGCTCGCGATAGAAGCTATGCAATAGCTTAAAAATAAAGCTACTCAATTATTCATGTGTACTAAGAAATAAATACTCCTTACTATGAGTATTAAAAAGTTTAAGAGAACGCAAGTATGAAGAAAAAATAAACTGGTTCAAAAGAATAAATTGAAAAAGTTCAAATCACTTTGCATCTAAATTTTATTATTGTTCTATATCTGGAGGCAGATAAATTTCTATCTAATGACGGAATAGCTGAGTTGAGGTATAATTTTAAGACAATCTTCTTAATTTTTTTATATATAAATACTAATGGAGCTTCTGGATGTCTCAAATTGAAAGTACTTGAGATGTATACAAAAAATACTCATTTTTAATTAATTTTTCGAATAAAATCCGTGTTTATTTATGTAAATATTACATTTATTGAGATCAAGAAAAAATTAAACTCCTAAAAACTCAACTTCAAACCAATTTTGTTGCTATCTACAACCCTGTGTTTAGTAAAAAATTTACATAAACGTCATAATAAAATTATTCGCTTAGGTATAAAATAGTGTAAAAACTAAATTTCATGTTTGCATATCGTTTACAGAATACATGTTTAACATGTTAAAAAGTGATTTCTAACACTTAAATAATATCTATATTTTATTTGACACTGGCTTTAGATAGTTAGTCAAATCTGCTATAAAACATAACGCTAAGAAAATATAAATTGAGAAAATATTTTAATGGAATTGACAAAAGTATATGACTTATAAATTATTATGCTAATGCTGTCTTCATTTTATCCAAACACGAAACGATGCTTTATCTTACCATACAAAAGAAAAAAAAGGATAAGTACATACTTATCATAATTTCGAATTTTTTTATTTTATTTTATTAAATTAAACTATCTAAAGCCAGTAACAAAATTCTTAATTCTAACTCAAGGGACAGGAGATCAATTAAGGAATAGAAAACTTATCTAATGACAATAATTACAACAATAATATAATGTAAATAATCATAGAAAGGCTACTTGATATATTAAGGACATTGCCCTTAATTTGGGCAATAATTTTATTATTGTTCCATTACCTTAGTTATACATGACACGAAACTCTGATTTAAATCGATTCTGAACTATTCTTTCAAATATAAAAAATTAATCAATATGTGTATGAAAAAGATGCAAAAATAATAAATATAGACACACATTATAAAAATATACTTTAAGAATCATAGTGTGTATTTAATTGATTTTTATCATGTATTCAGATTAAATCCCAATACATATAAACAATCACTGTAACATTTTATTATGTACTGTAATAAGACAAGAGAAGTTTTAAGCTTTTTATATACTTAAATAGTAGTATAAATGCTCTTAATGATTGTATTTATTAATGTAATTCATAAAATTTTAATAAGTATGTAGACCATAAATAATATTATTTAACATATTTTTCGAAATATACTCTGTTTGTTTTAATTTTTAATCTTTAAAACTTATTATAATATGAATTAAATTTTCTATTAATTATCCTGATCATAAACATAAATTATTCTCATAAATAATCCGTTTTTAGATACAAGCTTTTTTCACAAGACACATATTGCAGATCGTGTAAACACCAGTCTCTGCTTCATGTTTGCCTTTATAATGGCAAACAATGTGAACGAGTTTCAAATTTTCCCGTGTAAATATTTGTAGATAATATCTATCAGTTTCAATATTATAACATAGAGAATCTTTGTTACAAGTTACGCAGGTCGCGACACCATTGCATATTTTGTCTATGGCTTGGATTATCTTTGGTATAATAGCTCTAGATAATTCGATTCTGTGATCCAAATTCCATGTTTGGAATATGATGCGTTCTTCGCGACTTCTGTATGGGTTTATGATATGTTCGTTTTCGTAAGCACACTTTTCGTTATTCCACAGCCCTCCGCATTCAAAGAGACCAGTTTCATCACACAGTCTCATCTTTTTCTCAAACTTTCTGTTAAAATACCCTTCATTATATTTGCTACTCTCCAACAATTTACGTAGATCTAAAAGGAACTGATCTATGAGTTTCTTACCGTGCCCGTTTTTGGAATGTGTATACAGTTCGGAAGATTGTAAAGCTGTTTTTGTTTTGTAATAATAACCCCTCATTCTTTCTTTGACTCGCTTTGACATGGATTGCTCTTTTGTTTTCTCTGAAGGCTCAAGACCTGAAAAACGAATTTTAGTTTATATTAACACTAAAGATTCATAACAAAAATCATTATTAAAACTTCCAATTTATGGAACGAAATTAAAATCATGAATGAAATCAAAGAAATTTTCTAACCTTCAAACCATTCTGGATGTAGATTTCTCTCACTAACCATAGTCTTAGCATCGTCAGCTGCTGTAATATATCTCTGGAACACCTTGAATTTTTCCCGCAAGTTTGTATCAAGGAACTCTTTTGCAGCCCGTCCAGTATTAATGAAATCCTTCTTTGCTGATCTAATCAAATTGTAGTAGTAATCAAAGTCTGAAATAATAATTCTGAATAAGTATAATAATGGTTTAAAAATTATTATTTTACTTACTAGGCAAGACTTGATTACTTAATCCGTCAGTCCTCGGATCACAGACACAATAGAAAATCTATTGTGTCTCGGCCCGATCGGGCCGCTCGGTGGTCAATGGGTTAATAAATAAAAATTTATTCATGTATATTTCATGTAATAAATAAATTGTATAATAATTATTGATTCCTAAGACCTCCAAGCAAATGAAGGGTTTACGAACATTGCCTCATAACTAAACATACCAGTTACCATTTTTTCTTTTTTCTGCAACAAAATAAACAGCGTTTGCGGCGGCAAGGTCTTCAGGTATTCGTCGTCATCCACCAGAGTGCCGTCCTCCGCGACGTGAAGCCGGCACTCCGCGCAGCTGACATTGAACTGAAAACCGACATACTGAATTAGGTCAGGGCTACGAATATATGTCAAGGCTGCTGCCCTTGACCCGATTAACCAACAGGTACCAAGCACATAAAGCTGTAAAAAGCCATCGATTCAAAGTCTTTATTTTGAACTCCAAATGTGAATTATAATATTATACTTACGCCTAACTTTCTGCATGATTTCTCAATAAGCTCTTGTAAGTTTTCCGCGGCAACGCCGATTTTTTTCTCTCTTTTAACGTCTGTCACCTTATATCCCTTCTTCATTTTCGATAACAACGATTTACTAAATTATCACTATAAACAAAGAAATTATTATAAACGAAATGTTATGACTAAATTTTTAACCAAACAAACGATCACTATGAAATTCCATACTAAACTGGACATTGGACATTTCAAACTTGAGTCATAATGTCAAGCACTTGTCAAGTGTCAACACAATATGTCATTGCTTCTGCTTAACGCGGTAAAAAAAAAATGAAAATATAATAATTTTATATTCAAGGTAAATTCTATTGCCCAGTGGCTAGAAATACACGGTCTTCATGTTACCTACTATAGCGTTCTAGATACTATTGTCACATAAGTAAATGAAGCTTTGTCTCTGTACCATTTATGTGTTATTATGATAAGTCTAGACATTCCATAGTCGTTTTATTTGAAAAGTTATTATTTTCCTTGTATTTCATAAAAAGGTAAACGTATTTATATTTTATTTACAGTAAACTATATAAAGTACCTACAGAAGACCTACAGCTACGTTATAAAATACTATTTTTTGCTATTGACAAGTATATGTGCAGATTGGAACGAAACCTATTGACAGTAGTGACATATTTTGTAAATTGTAATGTCATTTTTCCCTCCAAAATTGAAGATTCATATCAGCTGGCTGCTATCAAGTTGAATTGAATATTATTTACTTGCTCTGTGAAATAAACTATCCTTGTATTGTTTTAAGTTCAACAGTTTAACTCTAGTTATTTCTATTGTACAAACAAGATATTGTAAGTTTCACAAACGCAGCAATAAAGTAAGTAAACTACAAAATCTTCATCGATACATTTTCACAGAATACGATTTAAGCTACTACACATTGAGATAATATTAATAGGAGACGACACCGCCTACATCACTTATGTTCCACTCAACATACGTCATGTGACGTATGTTGAGCGCCGAGCGGTATTTTTTAATGGTTTTAAAGTGAAACGCATCAAACATGCCTTCGTGTGTGTTACGATATTGCACAAATAATACAAATAATACGGAAAAGTGCAAAGGAATAACTTTCATCGTTAAGTACCTAACTAAATAATAATTTTTAAAACTTAGTTAGAGCAAAAAAATGGCGCCAGATTTTGTTCGTGGTGTCTCCTCCATACGTAGTAATATTATCTCAATGCTACTACATTTTCTTTTTTGCAAAATTGAAAATTCCTGTGATATATGTTCAGTTCAGTTTCAGGTTTGAATTAATTCCTTTCTCATAACAACAAAGTGACGGTGGTAGTAAATTCAATCAGCTGTTATAAGTAAATATTAACAAAATGATAGTGAAACGAGGAGCTTTCATAGTTATTGAAGGAGTGGACAGAACCGGAAAAACAACACAAGCGAAGCAACTAGGTAATTTTTTTATATTTTAAATATTCTTTCAATGCAAACAAATTGTATTTTATACAATTAAAAATATAATTTAATGTTTTGTTTATTTAATTATTTACCATTTATTTATTTAGTAGAATCTGTAGTAATAGAGATCTGTCTAATGAATTTAACCCTTGGCATGCCTGGTGGGCATAAGTTACACTCTATGCCTGGTGGGTCTCTCAGACCCCGATTTCAAAATGGTATTTTTTTCTATAAATTTTATTATGTAAGATGATTTAATGATTCAAGACGTATGCTTAAAGGGCAAAAAAGAGATAGTAAAAAAAATCACATTAGAAATTAATCAACTTTATTAAAATATTTGAAATTAAACTTTAACTCACATTTTTAAGCAACATTTCGTGACTATAACTTTGTTAACATATAATTAGTATCAAAAGTAATGAGATCATAATCAGACTTTAATCCAGTGTAAGGCACTATCATATACTTAATCTAAATTACAAAATAATTAGTCTTCATCACTTGCATTTACACTTTGTAAAGCTTTGGTTTGGTAACACTTTGCGCATTGAAAAATCGAGTGGTCAAGACAAATGTGACAACTACATGTCTCACAAATGTACTAATGGATGAACAGAGGCACCTCGATTTCAGTATCCGAAGTGGTCGAGCCTGCATCATTTTCTTCCTCCTCAATCAAATGCAACTAAGTCTTCCTCATCCAACTCTTAGAATAATAAACTAGCTATATTCTCGTCTGTTAGTTGTTTATTCATGATTGAACTGAAAAAAAAACAATTAAATAGGATAATGTAATGTACAAACTAATATTATTTAACGCCAAATTCCAATAAGAAAAAAGAAAAATAAATACTTACAAAATAAAGTCACGCCGTATGCCTGGTGGGGTCTGTAGGACCCGCACGCACTTTAAGCACGTCCTTTTACGCTCGTAGCTCGCCTCGGGCTGAGGAAGCAGGCGGAGGGCATTCCGCGGTTAGTAACGGCCAGCTACTAAAAACGGTGAGGCGCGAAATTCAAATTTAAATGAACTACAACGGTTCGCGCGTTGGTGTGGGTCTGACAGACCCTACCAGGCATGCCAAGGGTTAAAAATGTTTGATACAGTTCTTCATAACATGATAAATGATTATTGTACATGTGTGGGTCCCATCTGATTTTATTAATATCATATGATGAATCTATAATTGAAATGGCTTGATGATCAAGTCTCTACTGTAATAACATAGATAGTAAGTTTAATGAATCTGATTGATTCCAACATAAATATATGCATTTCAGTTGATAGTTTAAGAAAAAGGAACATTTTGGCTGAATACACAAATTTCCCAAACCGCAGTACAGAAATAGGCAAAGTGATCAACAGTTATTTAACATCCAAGGTAAATGTCGATTAATATTTACAATCAATACCTGGAATTGATTTAGGTCAGTAAGTTTTCTTATCAAAGGATTAGGGGGCATCCATAAATTATGTGAGGTGTTTTTTTTTTGTATCTCATTAAATAATTCTGCAATTTTTGAGTTTGAGTACCAAAGTCAAACTGGTGATTAAGATAATAACAAGATGTAAATGTAAAAGTACATCAGATATCATTCATCAAAATATTGTAAATTTCTACTTATTTCTTCATTTTTATAATTACTCAAATATAATGAAATGTTGTGCAACTTAACACATATTTTATTTGTGTTTACCATAATTTATATTTTATTTATGATTTCCATAAAATACATTAACTATCAATCCCTAAATTTAATAATATCAAGACATTTTACAGAATGACCTTCCAGATGAAGCCATTCACCTATTGTTCTCAGCCAATCGCTGGGAAAGGTTACGAGATATTATTAAAACATTGGAGGCAGGCACCACCATCGTTGTAGATAGATACTGTTATTCTGGAGTGGCATTTTCAGCTGCAAAAGGTAAATATTAGTACAAAACTTTATCATAGTTATACTAAATGTCCCGGCAATTTTGTTCTGCCTTACTCTTCATCATTTAGGGGTAAAAATAGATATTAGCCGATTCTCAGACCTACCCGATATGCACATAAAATTTCATGAGAATCGGTCCAGCCGTTTTGGAGGAGTATGGTAACTAACATTGTGACAGGGGAATTTTATATATAAGATGATAGAGTTTTGTACTATTTATGTTTTTTTTTAATTATGAGAATTAAGTTAGGATTTTTTTATTACACCTGCACATTTTTGTGTGTTGCTAGTATTACATATTAACAGATCTTAACTCTAATTACTTATTTTAAATTTGACAGGACTGGATTTAAATTGGTGTAAGTCATCAGATGTTGGACTACCAAAACCTGATAAAGTATTTTACCTAACAATCCCACTAGACGTAATGCAAAAAAGAAAAGGTTTTGGAAATGAAAGGTAAGTTTTTTTAATTTTATCAAAAATTAATCAAAAAATTTTTTTTCAAATTTGATGTGGTTGTTTAGAAGTTTTGTTTTTGCTTGAATTTGACTAGAGACACTCATTTTCTTATTACATTAAAGAAATATATTATACTTATATTTCATTTGAGAATATACATTCTTCCTAAAGTTCATACAAACACACTCAGAATAAATATTATTTTAATTTCAATGTGTTGATGATCTTTTATTTTATAAATTTTAGGTATGAAGTGCCAGAATTTCAGAAAAAAGTTATCAAAACTTACCAGGAATTGAAAGAAGATGATTGGGATGTATTGGACGCTGATAGGTAAGCTTGCTAGTTCATTACATTAAATAATCCGTCAGTCCTCGGATCACAGACACAATAGAAAATCTATTGTGTCTCGGCCCGATCGGGCCGCTCGGTGGTCAATGGGTTAACATATATACACATTTAATTAAATCTTTGGTCACTAATATTCATTAATAATATATTATATACTAGCGGTCCGCCCCGGCTTCGCCTGTGGTACATATTTACGTTTTCTCTACATAAAAACCATCCTCGTACTTCAAGGAATATAATAAAAAAAGAATTATCGAAATCGGTTCAGCCGTTCTCGAGTTATGCGCTTACCAACACATTTTGCGAAACATTTTTATATTAAAGATTATTCATAAATAATATATAAACTCATCACTACCTAGCATAAAACAAAGTCGCTTTCTCTGTCCCTATTTATGCTTAAATCTTTTAAACTACGCAACCGATTTTGATCCAGTTTTTTTTTAATATGTAAAGTAATTCAAGAGGAAGGTTTTAGTATATAATTTATTAGATTTTAGACAAAGCGGGCGGAAAGCTAGTACAATATAAAATACATTATATACTAGTGGTCCGCCCCGGCTTCGCCCGTGGTACATGTTTACGTTTTCTCTACATAAGAATCCATCCTCGTACTTCAAGGAATATAATAAAAAAAGAATTATCGAAATCGGTTCAGCCGTTCTCGAGTTATGCGCTTACCAACACATTTTGCGATTCATTTTTATATATAAGAAGATTGTGTAGCCATGTCTTCATGTCTGTTATGGGTTTAAAATTTTTATTTTTATTTTTGCGCCTATATAAATTTTTCGTCTTCCAGGACGCCGGAAGAAATTCAAGAAGACTTACTAAAAAGGACATTAAACATTCTGAATACAATCGAAAATCCAATTGGGAAGATTTGGACTAAGAAATAATTTGAAAACCAACTTTTTTACAAGTATTTTGAAATAAATAGCTGTGCTGTGGTTGTCAGTAAATAAATCTTTTAGAATAATATACAGAAGATATTGAATAAGTTTATTATAAGATTAATAAATCTAGATAATAAATGTGAATACCAACTTTTAGCATTTGTTTTCCTATTTTCTTTATAAATGTGTCGATAAGTAGCCAATTTAATTGTGTAATATTCATAAGTGACTAAAAACTGTTTTTTTTAAATTGTATAGAAAATTTGACATTCATTATCTATAAGCTTCTACTGATTTATCATTATTGTATGTTATAAATGAATCCGTCTTATTTACTATTTGTAGTACAGTGGTTCAATTGTTTCAAATTTTAATTTCCATTGTCTGTGCTTGATTTTTTTTTATTCAAAGTAATTATTATGTACAATTACTATTGTACTAATATGATTACACAAATACGTGTTCTTAAATACTTGATAAATCACTACTGCATACAAAATTGAAAATATTTTGAATCATAATAAATAATTAGACTTTTTGGAATGACTACATATTTAATTATGTATATTTATTATTTTATATGACTCATAAACATTAAATGACACAGAGTTACTATGTAGTAGCATTTCTAATAATTGTACCTCAAAATATTCATTGATATGTAATAACAGAAGTTAAATATAACTAGACAATGTTATGATTAATTTTACATTTCTTTACGTTTTCCAAGTGTAATTACTGTTTAATTGTAATAATCATAAACAAATGTTGAAAAAAATAAATAAAATCCTTATTTTATTAAGTCGGTTATTTATTTTCAATAGATTTAAGAAGTAGTTTTGCCCCTTCCGATGACTGCTGCTTTAATATTTTGGCGTGTGAAGATATCTTTTTCTTCAACTTCTTGGAGATGGCCTCTGCATTGTTCTCAATTAATTTCAGTAGGAAGAAACATCCTCTATTTGTTGGGAGCCATGCATTCAGCTGTAAATATAAAAAAAATGTTTAATTTAAATTGTAAAATCAAAAAATATTGATTACTGATTTTGGTGTGATGTATTTTATGAGCGGCCCCTTAACATTTAAGCATAATAATTCATGTTACACGGTGGCGGAAACAATATCCATTCACATTTCAACGCGGTGCCCCGTCCGAGCCACGTTCAGGCATGAATCACTTCATACAACATTGAGTTACATGTACTACGTACTAGAGAGGACATCGCTACTACACTATTTATAACACGAGTTAGAGTCAATCGTCTCAAACTCATTTTTTTTTTTGTTACATTGATTGGTTTTAATTTATAAGTGATAAGAGGCCGAATATCTACAAAGTGTATGACTCACTAGCCGCCCCGCGCCGCCGCGCTTGTCGCACAGATTATGTTCGTGGTGCCCTCTCTAGTAATAATACCTCAATGTCATACAATAGTGTTTGATTGAGCCACGGAGAGGCAAGGCTTGGTCGCAACATGGGGCAGGTGTAGCATAAATCATACTTTATGTTAATTAATTTTGAAAACAATATTTTTAATAATTAGACAGACCAAAACAAAAAGGAGCGAGTGTGCCAAGCACACGTGTCAGAAGTGAAACTCTTTTGGCAAGATTCAGATACTAAAATCGTCTCCATACTTCACGACGTGACGGTATTGTCATGACGCGATGAATTTTACTCTCAACACGCCTAAAGAAGTCAAAATGCTTTAAAATCGAACTGAAAAGGTTTATATAACATGGATCCTAGATACTTAAATAGTTTTTCATTTACCGTTTCTGCTGACAAACATTCGCAAACAGCATTGCCCAGTGTAAAGTCGGCTGCAGTTTGATCCAACGCCGCAAGTTTCTTCAAACACATGTGAATGCCGGCGTCTTCTACGGCGAGTACTTCCTTTTCATTTACGTTTATTTTCCAATCTTCTTTACAAATGACGCCAGCTAGAGCTTCTAATATTTCTTTTGATGATTCTGTAAGTTATATTTTGTGTTAAAGATTAATAGTTACATTTTAGAATTGAAACATTTCAAGCATATACATGTATAATTGAAAATAATATATCTTTAAAGAGAGAATGTATAAAATGTTAAACAAACATTATGTCACGAATATTAGGCATGACGAAAGATTTTCAATACCTCTTCCATAATGTGTGTATACGTTTATTAAACAAGAAAAACCCAATGTTTCGCTAATATACTTAAATTTAACGAAGATAAAAGCTATCTTTCAAAAAATATTTATTTACTGTGCCAAAACAGCTCACAGGTGTCATGGCGTAGGCGTGACGTCACTATTACGTAAATACGTAATTATCTGTATGCATAGCGAAGCAAAATTAAACAAATATTTAATTATTAAGTATTATAGAATCTAATTTCAAAGTTTATAAGTGGTGTGCAGTATTGCAATGTGAATCTACATAAAAATAATACCCAAAAAAAGTATTAAAGAGAAAATAATATGAAATGATTGTATAAATTGGACGGACGGACCCGAACCACATATTCGTGAATTCGCAATTATATTTCTGTTCTGAGTCGATAAAGCATACGTTAAAAAATAGAAAATAAATAAAAATGCGTATTCTCAACATATTCATAACAACAAAATATACCTGACGCGAAGCTGTTTACATAGACGTGACGTCACGCGTGTTTTAGTCAAGATGGCCGACTGCAGAATTTCAATGTTTTATTTTATTGATAATCTCATTAATCTTAATGTTTTTACTATTTCTAAGTGACTATTTTTAATTTATTTATTATAAATTTTCCCTTAAAAACACTAATTCGATCATTTATGGATACTGTCGTCGTGCCTATTGTAGTTTTGGTAAATTTATCATAAATTTTGTGTGCAATATTTTCACAAGATTGTTGTTAATTTTAAATAAATAATTAATGTATGAGAAATCACTATAGACTTACTCTATACTCTATAATATATAATTCTATCATAAAAGATATTAATGTATCTATTCTTCCATAAAAAATTGGCACTTACCGATAGACAACACGGCGATCGCTAGCAACATGGCCGCTTTGCTGCTCAGCCAGAACTGCGGGTCACTTCCCATATCCTCCTTCAGCGCAGGCAATATCGCCTCACGCAACTCGTTGATACGAATATCCGCGTCCTTCTTGGATGTGCCGCTTTTGAAACCCTCCTCGAGGAACTTGATGAACGTCGGGTGGAATGCCGCCGAGTCTTTCGGTTTGACGAGCCAGTGGAGTGTCTGCAAATTTAATTGAAAGATAAAATGCTTGTTTTTTTTTTTACTTGGGGCGTGATCTACAATAGATTCCGAAGGCAAAAATAAAGTTTTTAGAATTATTATTCGTTTATCTGTATTTCTGTTTCTTTGTATGTATTTCCGAGCTAAACTCAAAAAGAACTGTATGGATTTACTTCAAATTTGGTACAGATATAGCTTGAGACTTGAGGAAGGACATACAATATGTTTAATCCCGGAAATCCCACGGGAACGGGAACTAAGCGGGTTTTTCTTTGACTACGCGAGCGAAGCCGCAGGCGAAAAGAGATAAATAAAAATATCTTACCATGTTGCCCCAATGATCTTTCGCGATATCCTTCAAATTGCTTGCTATTGTTGATACAATAGTTTTCTTCACAAGTACTGTGTCATCAACTGAGTCAAATATGGCAATTAGTAGCCTGTATCCAGTCTTGTGTTTACTTAAGGGTACTACATGCTCTTTTACCACTTTTAGTATAGTCTAAAAAAAATTACTGTTATCAATCTAAACCTTTGCTAAAAAACTACATAATCCATTTCAAATATTATTTACTATTATTAGAAATAATTTCCTTTCTGTGTGATAGCCTAAAATTTTATTAAAAACTATAAATGTTGAGTAATAAAAAAAAATACCGACTATTTTTTTATCAAAGTTTTTTTTTACTGAATTGTTTTTATTATTCTAAGCCGGAGGAAAATAATACAAAACAGAGGCGGCTCGCCCTAAGGAGCGCTGGTGCAGTGAACTCCCATAAATAATTATAATAAAATCATACTCCTTAATTTAATTATTAACATTAATTATTACTATGTATTTAAAATCAATCGTAATCTTTAAAACTACTGTTAATACCAATGAATATATCCATCATTCCATCATCCCATACATCCCTACTGTTTATGTAACGCGCGAAGCGGAGCGCTCACGATTGCGCTCCAATGAAAAAAGATTTAGTACATTTCCTAATACGAAATCCAATAGGAGTGAAAGAGAGGGTTTTGCCAGAGCCCTGCGCGTGAAACAAAAGATTTTCTATGGAAAAGTAGCAAAATTCGGAGCGCCGCCCCCGCAAACGTTGCCGGTTCGTTTTTACCGCCCGGCAGGACAGCGATTGCGCGCGACGTTGCCAGTTCTATAATATAAACAAACACTCGAGTCAACTTCAATGCACGCGCGCGATTCATGCAATTTTCTAATTAAAATTATAAAATACGTGTTGAAATAGCCTGTAGTTATCAGTATTACTTGTGAGTGTTAAAATGAACAATAATTATAATGTGGCGTTCATTAAAAAGTGTGATAAAACGTTACAAATTCGGCTTGAATGTAAAGCTAAGGGACCGCCACGGCCTGAACTTGATCTTACGCAAAAATGTACGACAAAAACGAAAACATATACGCGTGTGTTTAAATCTGAACAATATGTGAAAACACCGTGGTTGTGTGGTTGTGATGAAAGCAACAAACTATTTTGTTTTCCGTGTCTTTTATTTAAAGCGGGCGCGGCCGGCGGAGGTGAGAGTGCTTGGACTGAAACGGGCGTTGACGACTTAGCTCATCTTTCAATCAAGATGAAAAAACATTCACAATCTCGGTACCATTTGTTGAATGAACTGCAATTGGCGTCTATCGGTCTTGTCGCTTTAAGTTATAGATATTTTTGCACACCAAAAAGAAAGACGTATGCATTTTCTTTATAAGTAATTTTTTTGATAAATTGTACTGCTTTACACCATGTATTTTCAGTGTTTAATTTCAAGTGAACACCCATAAAATTTTGTCACGAGCCGCCTCTGATACAAAATGCACAATAACAGATTATTCACATAACACTATTTTAACACTAAAAAAAAAATATAGTAAGTATGCATTCTAAATATGACACAAATTACTTCTCACCTTTTTATCTTTATTAGTGCCTTGCCACACACATATGCAAGCAGCGTTAACTCCTGGTAGTGAATTACTGAGTGGTACAATTAAAGGACTGAGTGTAGATATCATTTCTGCCTTGTCTTCTGCCGAACATTCCCTTATGTAGTCATACAGGACTGAATGTAAGAGCCTGTAATAAAATTTATAATTGTAGGTTTTTTTGACGTGACAACGTCTTATTATTCGATAGAGCCGGCTGCACGCACGAAAAAACATGACTCATGCTATGCGGCGTTACCTCGCTCTGAGGCGTTCCATGTAAGGCTTGAAGTGCAAGCGAGAGCGCGGAACGAGCGACAAAGAAGCACAATCGGACTTTGTCGCGTTCAACTAACGTCAGTAAACCGACTTTACAGACAACCAATTTTTTTTTAATAAATAAAAAATGTATGAAAGTAAAGTATGGCTGTTACAAGATTTTTTGTGGGAAATCAAATTCAAGTATACAATTTTCCTTTGTTACAATTAATATTTAGAGTAATATTTTCGGTCTTAACAATGAATAAACTCTTTAATATACTGGCTTACAATAGTGTAAAGAAATGGAAAAGGGATACTATTCAGAACTAAGCTATTCAAAATTCAATTTTGTGGAGATTGAAAAACATGAATAAATAAACAATTCACACAATAATAAACATAAGTTTTGTCTTATTATCTCACTACCTGTACTTACTCACTATCATGCAGGTTCTTGTCAAGAATCCTCTGCACATTGGCCTTACAAGACTGCAATATAGCCGACTTCATTTCAGGACTGTCCTTGTATGTGTCACTTAGAGTTTTTACTTTGTCATCTTTTGTCTAGAAAACAGTTAAATTTAATCACTACATAGTATAAAACAAAGTAGTTTTCTCTGTCCCTATGTCCCTATGTATGCTTAAATCTTTAAAACTAGAGTGATTCAAGAAGAAGGTTTAAGTATATAATTTATTGTGTTTTAGACAAAGCGGGCGAAACCACGGGCAGAAAGCTAGTATAATATATATTTGAATAAAAGAAGATAATAAATACACATACAACACAAATATGCAAATTAATTACTTTTACATTAAAGCAATAGAGGCTTCAACTTAAAAATGTAGCAATAAATTACTAATAACTAATTGTACATAGGACCCACTCACTTAAGGTTCTAAAAAAACATTTATAGAAAGTGCTATACAGGTTATTATATTCTCAAATTAATATTTTGGTTGTTAAATTATGATGAAATTGATATTTTGGTTTTATGGCACGAGGCGGGACTGCGGGCGGGACACAAAGGATGCGGGTTCGAGTCCCGCATCGTGATCGAATTTTTTCTATTCTTTATAAATTTATATAGTATTATGAATTATGATCTATAACTTACATTCTTATACATATCTCCATAGAACTCTTGCTGCATATACAACTTCTCTTTCTTATTCGCAAACTCGCCATATGCATAATCTAAAACTGGAGCACTGATAGTGTGGGCTGCCAGAACAACTACATGACCAAACAACTTGCTTATAACCTGATGACGAATAGCATCTGACCCATACTTCAATATGCGTTTAACAGAATGATGCGCATATTTGGACTGCATCATTGGTACCATGATATCCATGATCTCTTTAGTAATATCACTCTTGATTTCTTCCGAACCATATTTTAACAAGACCTGTATAACTCTACTCAAATCGTGAGTAAGTGCTATTGATTTGTATTGGTTTTTCAAAAGACCATGCAGTTCTTTACATGAGTTTTCACGGAAATCTTGCTTCACTACTTTCCTAAAAAATGTATTATCATTTGTTTAGTTGATTACGAATCAAATATAAATCATAGAATCTTATAATTAATAATGTAGAGTTATAATTAATAATTATAGTTTAGAGCACACAGATTAATCTTAGATTTTTACCTTTGTATTTGGGCTGATAGTAGTTTGGCTTTGTGTGATATTTCAAATATCTCCGCTGTAGCCTTTGCTTTACGCCTCTCCAGTCTAAGATTCTTCTTTTCTTTTTTCATTTCTGACCATTTTGGCTTTTCTGTTTGTTCACCTTCTTTTGCACCTGGACCTTTCTTACCTTTAAAACCTTGGTTGTCTTTTTTCCAACCAGGTTTACCCTTCGTGTCTGACCATTTTGGTTTGTCTGTTTGTTCACCTTCCTTTCCTCCTGGAGCTTTTTTGCCCTTATAACCTTGATTATCTTTTTTCCAAGCAGGTCTACCCGTTGCAAAACTGGGTTTATCTTTCTGATTCTTTTGAAAAGCCGGTTTGTTGAATTTTTTACCTTTTGTGAAGTCCTTTTTTCCATTTTTATTAAACTTTTCTTTGTTATTCTTTTTGATGTCAAAATCTGTTACTGTGTCAGGTTTTGATTCATCGAATTGTACCTTCTTTTTCTTTGGTGGCGATGCACTATCTTCTGGAGCTTTTCTCTTAACTTTCTGCATTATTTTTATAAGAGGTTATTGCAGGTTTATTTTGATTTGATATTAATTAATATCAAAGGTATAGGCGCAAAGAGAGAATAAATAATAAATGAGTAATAGTAATTGATTTTCTCATAAATTATCCTAATTTCATTACTTTACATTAAGTTTTTCCACGTGCGAAAATCCCACATGAGCGTTGAGCAAAGGCAACAAAATCGATTTTACTGAAATGTCAATTGTCAATTTCATCCATGTCACTTCAAAAGTCAAAATTATCTGTCAAGCATACCATAACCAAAATTTTGAAAAATTGTAATCAGCGTGGTACGACCACAGGTACGACCATGGTATATAATCCACTCATCAACGATTTTTTGATTCAAAAAATATATCAACTCAACTGGTTTTCCGAATCCTAGTGTTCTTAGAAATTTTATCCTCACCTAAATATATTAAATACCTTTCCCATGTGATATCTAACTCACCGTTTCCACATGTTTGCATTTGGTTGTAATGCTTATTAATTAGGTCATCGACTTGAGTATACTCATCATCTACCTTATCATCTACTTCACATCTAGATTTGATCAAATACGAAATAACAATAAAGTACTAGATCATATAGGTCTACCCAGAATCTGATGGCATATTTATATTTAAGAAATAAAAGATTTTCATGTGGCAACTTATTTGACAACTATCAAATTCGTTGTCAAATTATTTGTCTTTTTTGCAGTTGATGAATAATTTTTAGGATTTTGTCTAAAAAATCTTCGAAAATGTCGAAAAAGCCGCTGCGATCACAACTAAGAGGTGTTGTTTATAATGTGTATAGAAAAATATTCGATGAAGAAGGGTCAAAAACATCACAATTTTAAATTTTGAAGATTTTATTGGTAAATTGGACTTACCCGTTTTGATACTTTAAATTAAAAAATATTATATGTAGGTAACTATAATATTGTTTGTTGATTAGAATATAATTTTATGAAAACTTATTATCAGGAGTTTCCAATACGGCTATTCGTCAAGTCCAAGCTGTCCAAGTCAATTTTATAATGTGTGTATCTGTTAATACTTACGAAAATAAACATAGTTTTATTTTATTTTATAAAAAATTATAAGCAGTCTAGTTTTGATCTACATTATCATTATATCGATATTTTCACATGGCATACTGATAATAAATATACAAATATAGGTATGTGTAAATAATAATATGTATGTATTACCTGTATAAAAGTAATAAGTATATTATACATGTAAGTATGTACCTACTACCTACTACATAATATTAAGTGGATATCTCTTTATTCAGTACAGTATTGTCCACTTATGTAATGTGACTAATGTTATTGAGGACAAAATAAAAAATAAGCAGTATCAAGATCGTTCAGTCCATTTTCCCTAGTGTTGCACACTCCAAATTTTGATTTCCCTAATTGCCATCAGATTCTGGTTTACCTATACTAGCTGGTGACTAGATGGTACCAAAGATGGTACAGTAAATTTGTATATTCTAATCTGTGATCTTTATAGTCTATGTCACAGGTTGTACAATACACTGTACACAGAACAAATATACTCTAGGGAGGTACAATACCTCCTGCAGAGCAATAAACCACAATACCGAGTGTTTTCCTTTGGCATACTATTTTAAATTTACAAAATACAATAGTGTTAGACAAAGTTTTAGAATTGAAAACTGTTGTTGTAGTAATTGTTACCTATTATTGCCGATGAAAGAATAATTTTAATAAAATGGTTGATATTATAATAAATAAATATCTAGAAACCCAATTAGAATTAGCTAAACAAAAACAAGTTTCAAAAATTGTCAATGAAGAACAAGTTTCCGATAAAAGTAAATCTGCTGCTGGTCGTATAGCTAAGAAACAAGATAAACATTCAAAAATATCACAAAGTTCTAGTAAATGTAAAGACCAACGCCAGAAGTCTACAGAACATGAAGAAGATGAGGAATATACTCTGTCTTCTGACGACGAAGTTGAAGTGCGCTTACCAAATTTAGCTACATCTTCTCGTTCTAAACAAAATATTAAGAAAATAATAGATGACGGTGATATCAAACTTTATAATGAGAGAGTCGAAAATTGGAGAAAAAGTTTAAGTGAAGTTGAAGCTGGGAATTCAAACCCATCATATATGTCAGCAGACATTCAATATATATTAGACGGTAACAAAAACCCTGAGGAAAAACATGAGCTTCAAAATGGTTTATGTGTACCTGTATACATATGGAAGCAATTGTATAAGTATCAAAGAATTGGCGTCAAATGGTTATGGGAACTACATCAGACTCAATGTGGTGGTTTATTAGGCGATGAAATGGGATTAGGTAAAACTGTTCAAATAATTGCATTTTTGTCTGGATTGGCAAATACAGATAGTGGCACTTGGGGAGGACTAGGTCCTTCTATCATAGTTGCACCAGCTACAGTCATATTCCAGTGGGTATCCCATTTCCATTATTGGAACCCTTCTTTGAGGATTGCAGTTCTACACCAAGCTGGCTCACATGGCGGCACTCATCATAAACTCATTAGAGACTTGCATGAATCACATGGGATATTGATGATAACATATGCAGGGGTAGTGAAATATGCTAAAGATCTTCAAACTAGAAAGTGGCACTATATAATTTTGGATGAGGGACATAAAATAAGAAATCCAGACACTCAAGTCAGTAAACTTGTCAGGAAATTTGATACTCCACATAAATTGTTGATAACAGGGTCGCCTATGCAGAATAGTTTGCAGGAACTATGGTCTTTATTTGACTTTATGAGACCTGGTCTGTTGGGAACACATACTGCTTTCATGGAGCATTTTGCTGTCCCAATCACTCAAGGTGGTTATGCAAATGCTACAGATATACAGGAGGCCACTGCTTTAGAAATAGCAAAGGCCCTTAAAACAATAATAACTCCATATATGCTGAGGAGAACTAAAGCTGAAGTTCAAGATTTCATTCACTTGCCAGAGAAGAATGAACAAGTCCTGTTTTGTGCACTTAGTCAGGAACAGAAAGACTTGTACATGGGCTATCTTATGAGTGCAACAGTCCGTGGTATTTTGGATAAAGAAAGTAGGTTTGGAGAACCCCTGCGAGCAAGAATTTTGGTTGCTCTGTCTACTTTGAGGAAAATTTGTAACCATCCAGATATTTACTTGTATGAAGCATTCGATGAGACAGAAGAAATTGATCATCAATCTTTTGGTCATTGGAAAAGGTCTGGAAAGATGTCTGTTGTTCATTCATTGCTTAAAATATGGCAAAAACAAGGACACAGAACACTTATTTTTACCCAATCAAGAGCTATGTTGTGCATTCTGGAACAACATTTACAGAATTTTGAATTTAAATATTTAAGAATGGATGGTAGTGTCAGTGTTGGGCAGAGACAAAGTTTAATTAAGACTTTCAATGAAAATCCTGAATATTTAGTTTTTCTTGCTACAACAAGGGTTGGTGGTCTAGGTGTGAATTTGACTGGTGCTGACAGAGTTATAATATATGATCCAGATTGGAATCCAGCAACTGATAATCAAGCCAAAGAGAGAGCATGGAGAATAGGTCAGCAAAGAGATGTCACTGTGTATAGGCTACTAACAGCTGGTACCATTGAGGAAAAAATTTATCAAAGACAAATATTTAAAAACTTTTTAAGCAATAGAATACTTGTGGATCCCAATCAAAAAAATGTTCTCACAACCAGTACTTTACAGGGTCTTTTTACTTTAGAAGAACTCAATTGTGAAGGAGACACAGAAACAGCATCTCTTTTCAAACACACAAAAGTAAATATTAATGAAAAAAAGAAGTCAAAAGTAAAAAATGGGAACTCATTCACTAAAAATAAGTTAGCAGCTATGAGAAAGTTAGCAAAAGAAATTAGTAAGAAAATATCAAAATCATGTGAAACTAAGGTAACTACCCCAGAAGATCCTAGAGAAGCATATAAGAAAAAAAGAGATATTCTTTTAAATCCACCTGAAGTTGAAGAAGCAGAAACAAAAAATACTCTAGATGATAAGGAAGTTAATGTTCCCTTTGAAAATGTCCTTTCTGAATTAGACATTGTAAACCAACATGTTAAAAGAGATTATGAAGAAAATTTAATTAATGAAGTGTTAAACAGTGAAAAGATTGAGTCTGCATCAGTACCTAATAATGAGACTATAGACACTGAATTAGATAAAGACAAAACTGCTCCTGAAGTTGGAGATAATGGAACTATCACTGCCAATACATCAAGAAAGAGAAAACATTCCGAAGGCGAAACAGAAATAGAAAATCTGATAGCTATTAAGAAAGTAAAGCATAAAAAGAGCAAAAAACAATCAGAAATGAAAATGAATGATGATGATTATGTTTTAACAAAATTATTTGCTAAGGCTGGGGTTAAAAATGCATTACAACATGATGTTGTTGTGGGATTGGCGGAAAAAGAAAAACGGCTTAGAATGAAAGAAGAAGCTGTTTTGAAAGCTAAAAAAGCAGTAAAGGCGTTGAAATTTTCGTCATAAACCTTTTATATAAGATTATGTTAAGCATAAACTATTTAATACTTTGTGATACTTAAATATAAGTGATTTTTTTAATTATGGGAAATAAATACAAAACTTATTTTTATCAAAATAAATATTTATAACCGTTTTCTTTGTTATCATTATCAACCAAAAGTATTTATAGGTAAGTACTAAGTACACAATATTTTCTACAAAATTTCATAATTACAAGAATTACATATTACTTGCTTGTTTTTGAACTGTGAGAACCTATACAGGGTGTAATCGTTAAGTGTGCACAAGCGATTATTCCATAACTATTGCAGATATCAAAAAACTTTAAACTGATATCGAAAGTACTTAACCTAATGAGTAAAATGGCCATAATAAATTTTTAAAAATAAAACGAGAAATAACCAAAAATGTTACATTAAACGCTCCCATACAATTTATTTCCCATACATTTTGTATTCATAGTAGATTTTCGAAGTGACGTCCTTATTGTGCAATACAATGAGGAGGTCTATTTACAGTTTCTAAATGAACTTCCCTCCAATTTTGCGAAGTAATTAAAGCAGAAAACCAAAAAAACAAAAAAAAAAGCTAAAATCTTTCATATTAAATGTATAGGTTGATCCAAAAGTAATGATAATTGGGTATTTCCTGTGCACATAAAAATATAAAATAAATGTTTTATGCTTGCTCATGTAATCACTAAGTTATCACAAAAAAATTATATCTACAGGCCACGTTTCCAAGTATTAACATTAATTTTAATGTGAACAGTGCGAGCCAGAATGTTTCCCGACTAAAAGAAGAAACAACGATTCGACATTTAGAGGGTGAATTTCTAAATT
>CAJQZN010034511.1:0-14014 GCA_907164685.1 Colias eurytheme | reverse complement strand
TAAACCAGTTTACGCTGTCCGCAGGTGCCACGTGCAGTCGTTTGGTAGCGTTAGAACATAAAGCACATTTCATTCAAAAATTATAATTATTATGTACGTAGTTTAATTGATAAATTTTGTATTTGTTGATTGTTGTTATTATTTGTTATTATTGTTATAATATTTGTTGAAGTGAATTACATGTCCCGCAGCCGGAGGCCCCAAATGAAAACTCAGATGTACTTAAAAACTACATTTAATAGCTAAAATGAGACTTTTACACCCATGTCTGCACGATGCAGACCGGAGTTAAAGAATGAATTTATACAGTTTAATAATTATAAAGACGTAAGCTTGGATGCTAACTAAGGGAAATCGCATCCACATTCTATTCCCGTGCGAACGGCGTATTCAGCAGTTTTGTATGAAGGCAGGGCCATAACTAGTGTTTAATTTGTGTGTAAGTGTTGTAACTTTATATTGTTAATTCAATATGGCTCCAGTGTTAAAACATGGTCGAGGCAAGCCTTTGACTTCTCAAACTAAAGAATTAAACTTTAAATGTCGTTTCTTTTTCAGGTTAGTAAATTTTTCATTTTAGTAACATTGTTAATGTAAAAGTTATATGTATGTTAAATGAGCAAATATTCAAATAAAGTCTCATCTTTTTCAGAGGAGAAACACATATAGTTTAATTTAAAATCCCTTATATATACAGGGTTACTTGTAAAACACCGGCAACCTCGCAGGACAAGATAGCTAACATCATAAGTAACAACATTTCGACTTTTGATAATTTGTTAGATTTTATTTTCATACAAAAATAAATATTCATTTAATTTTCCGTCTGAATATTATAAACTCTACGTCTCCCAAAAATTACGTAAACAAAAAGCGAACGAGAGGGGGAAGGGGGCGTCGCGTCGTCCATCCGATAATTAATAGAACATAGACTTACAAATGTAAGGAGAGTACAATAAAAGTTTAAAAAATCATTTAAAAATAATTTATTGCGTTATGCCAAAAGTCGTAGAACAAATGTTGTTACTTATGATGTTAGCTATCTTGTCCTGCGAGGTTGCTGGTGTTTTACAAGTAACCCTGTATAAAATAAAAACTAAAAATAAAATGTTGTTTTATTTTATTTGCTGACCATACACTACTACAAACGCAAAAATTTCTCCAAGCTAATTTACCTGTATGCTAATGTGACTTGTTGTGTCGCTGTGGCTGAAATTATAATAATATGGTATTCATATTAACGATATAGAAAGCAAAAAAAAAAAAACAAAAAGACTGATAACCACTTTTCGTTGGAAGTAAAAATTTGTTTATAAGAGCCGTCTTTTGTTGTTGTCACTTTTTACATTCACATAGACACCTAAAAGAAAATAAGTCGCGTCGTTATAAGCGATTTCCCAATGTCTAATGAGTCAATTATAATGGAGAACGTCCCATTCACACAATATGATCATTAGAGAACAAAATATAATTTGTAAGGAAACATTCTTCCTACGAACTCCTTAATACAATCGAGTTCGCATTATATTTATGTTTTGTATCTATTTACAACACGAAAAAAGAAGATACCGTACTCATTTGCGCAAAATACTTCAAATGTTTACTTCAAGCATCATTATGATAAATATTCATAATGACAGTCCAAATATCTATTCACTTAATAGGGCTGTCATAAAAGTGGCATAATTTGGTAGGCGGAGTTGAGTAATGAGGTAATTTCCACGACGAAACGCCGACTTGTGAGAAATGACACGACAGCTGAGAAAATATCCAAGATTCTATTGTCTCCCGCCCACCTTACCAAAACAATAGCTGTAGGAAAGTAACCGCCGGCTTTCATAACTTCGTGTTCAACTATGGGACGCTATTTGACGAAATTATTTAGGCGGTGAAAGGACATTGTTATTTTTGAAAATTATAACTAGTTAGTCTTGAATGTAGGTCAGGAATAAATAATGATGTTGAATGGCAAAAAATATTTGGATTAATAGCATTAGAGTCGTCATGAATAGTTGGAGTGATATTGCTTATAGGGCTATGTGAAGTTATTCATTGGTATTGTACCCTTAGAATAATATAGTTTATATAATATACCTACACCCAGAGGTATCTATATATATAAAACTCAAAGGTGACTGATATAGTGATCTATCAACGCACAGCCCAAACCACTGGACGTATCGGGCTGAAATTTGGCATGCAGGTAGATGTTAGGACGTAGGCATCCGCTAAGAAAGGATTTCCCGAAATTCTTGCGGGAACGGGGAAAAACGGGGACGCACGTACAAAGTCGTGGGCGGAAGCTAGTATTATATAAACTGTTAAGCGACAATGAGTTTCAGAAGGCTACTCGTGTACAAGATATCTTTATAAAGAAACTATCTGGGATGGAAACCCAAGGCTTCGTCCGCGAAGTCAAAGAAAAAGAAGGAACGAGATATTTCACCTTCAGTAGTATTAACACGGAAATTCTTTTTCTAAAAACGAGATATTTTAATTAGGTTTATTGTTTGAATGTTCAATGTTTAGGTTTATATTTATCTTATATCATTTAATCAACACTTAAATAACTAAGGAACTAGTAGGGAATTCATTACATTTATATTAGATATATTTAAAAAAATGTCACGTTACTACTGCCAAGATGTTCCAGGATAAAAAGACAAACATGAACGTCCAAGTACATAAAGGTTTAAAATTTTTACACATTAAGCATATTATAACACATGGTAAATTCAAAGTTTAAACTACGTCAAGTTTATTAATGGAGTACTAGCTCAGGTTTAAGGAACTACGAATTATACGAAGGTATGCCGTATGCTGCAAATTCTTCATTTGTAAAGCTTCGCATGAAACTATCATTGCACGTAATATATTCTCATGCAATTAGTTTGAATGTGGCTTAGTTGTGAAGTTATAAATAGAATATATGAGATACTATACAACTATACTTCTAGAACGTTCTAGAAAATAATACTCTACTAACTAACGAATACAACTCGATTCAAGGTCGCATTGTCTTCAGTTTGAATGACTTGGAAGATCTCAGAAGTACTTTCAACCAGGAAGCTATTAATCCTAAAATAGTTTCACTACAATTCTATCGCCTGAGAAATAAAACTTTTCCACTACAGTTCGGTTTTCATTTTGGATTCTTGAAATTCCTTGTTATTAATACATTTCATATGATTTTTTAAAATTATTTAACAATATTAGAAACAATGTCTTATTCATTGTTTGCGTGTGGAGTTCAATACGGTCGATATCTGTATTAAAATGCTTCATTCATGTAGTTTTTTATGAAAATAATAACGAGATTTGGCGGCAAAAATCAAGTCCTTTGAAGGGTCGAGTTCTCTGACAAAAGCAGTATTTGAAGAGCTCCTTTGTCAATGACAAAAATAGCTGCGTCATTTTCAGTCAATCAGTCAACGAGGAAGAGTGAAAATATGTGGACAATTTGATTATTATATTTTATGTTTATTTTTAAATATTTGTATTTACACGCGTAATGTTTCAGCATTGGAAGGCACGGTATGCGAATCAAGTAGGTGCAATATTTGATGGAGCAAAAAAAAATACTTGTAAAGCTCCAAAAAATCTCCTCATCGGTACTCGTACATACTCGGTTTAAAGTTCACAAAAACAGCTTTTCAGCATAATTTACATCAGATAATATACAAAAATTGTCGAAATGCAATTTTTTCAAAGATCTACCGTTTCGGAGATATGTTCGGAAAACATTACTCTCCTTATCACACTCCGATAAAGACATTATAATTTTCCTTTGTACTGCAGATTGATAATGCCCTATTCCCACTTTATTAATATTATGTTAAGAAGGTTGAATTCATTATTTAAATAATCTTTAATTTCTAAACTGTACACGAGTATTGTGTAAGCCAAACGAATACCTACACAATTAAATTTTAATGAACGATTCTAAGTCACGCCAAACAAAACTACCTCCGTTATTTTTATGAACATTGTTTGAAAGCTTAAAATATTGCAGAATGAATTAAATTAATTATTTCATATCGTAATGGTAGGATTTTTATGTCTAGAAATAGGAGGCTAAAGAGTGACATAAGCTTCTCGTTACCGCGGTGAAACATCTCGTTCCCATGAGAATTTCCCTCGTCTGCACGGGTAGGGGAGACCGGGTACAAAAGTAACGGTGGGTCGAAAGTAACAAATGCTCTCTAGATTTATCCAATGGGCGAACACCGCTTAGCCTCTGTCAGGCGATAGCCGAAAGCGCCCCCCTTAATTTTATTCATTCGCCGCGTGCGCCACGCGCTGTTAGGCTGTGTGACAGGACGCAACGTGTTTTCACGAATCAAAAGTAAGATTTTCGACATTTTTTTATTAAACGTTTACGTAGTCTTAAAAGGATGATAGAAATCTGAATGTTTGCATATCCATTCTTGATTAGAGTAATTGTACATTGCTAATAATCATTTTTATGTAGCACGTTCCGTTTTAAAGTTTTGTTACACGTCTTGGCAAAAATATAGACGGGTACAAAAGTAACATAGCCCTATGGGTACAAAAGTAACAAGTTATTTTTGTCCCATTATGATTATGTATGTTTTTATGTACATCTTTACTTCAACAGAATGCCGCGACAACGCATTAGAACTACTGATCGAGGAATTACCGACACGGCTGAAGAGCTTTTGAAAGATAGTCCTTGCAAAAAATATAATATTTGCCATGTAACATTATATAGATTTATAAAAAAAATAAAAGCCGGTAATACTAGTGCAGCTACCTTGCGTCGATCGAGATTTACTAATAACAAGTAAAGTAATCTACGCGACTATTTAATCGAGTGCTCTGCAATTTATTTTCGGTTATCTCCATCAACGAGCATAATGTGAATAATTTTTTTTGATAACCTTGCTGATGTATTGGGAAAGGTACCAATTTGAGCCAAAAGATATTTGGAATATGGACGAGACAGGGGTGACCACTATCCAAAAACCTAACAAAATTGTAGATTAAATAAAAAGGGATTAAACAAGTAGGTGCCATAACCTTAGCAGAGCCTGGAAAATTAGTAACTGTTGCTGTTGCCATTAATGCTCTAGGAGAACACATCCCCCTTTTTTCGTATTGCTGAGGGTCCTGTTGGTTGTGCTGGAGCTGGGAATGCTAGTGGATGGATGCAGGATGTAGAATTTTTAATTATAAAAGTATGATTCCCTTAATTAATCTCATTACTTAAACTAAGAATATTTTTTTATCGATTTGTTTTGTATTATATTTGTAAGTATTATATTTAAAATACAAAGGTTGATATGTGTTATTAATACAAAGTCTTTAAACAAATAATTTGTTGATTTACCATCATAATATTGTATTAATTACCAACCCCTTTATCTTGTTACTTTCGACCCACGACGTGTTACTTTCGACCTGCTTACGGGGTCGAAAGTAACAACTGACGATTTTTTTTTAAATTTCGTTTATTAATATAAA
Source organism: Colias eurytheme (assembly GCA_907164685.1). Lineage (NCBI taxonomy): Eukaryota > Metazoa > Arthropoda > Insecta > Lepidoptera > Pieridae > Colias > Colias eurytheme. The sequence continues at coordinate 8,530 of CAJQZN010034511.1, read as the reverse complement.
ACACTACATAATGTAATAAATTGTGTCGCTGGTGTAAAGAATATAAACTAAATTTATATATGGTTATATTTATTTAATGATAACAGTAACACCCAGTGAGAAATTAAGGCAAAAGTACAAAGTGTTACTTTTGTACCCGGTCTCCCCTACGTCTGCGTAGTACGAAAAGCCTACCTTAAAATAATATTAAAGATGTTTCTAAAAATATCATAACGAAATAAATGATACAGTAATCGAAATATTACCTGCATTAGTACGATGCGCCGATATTATATAACAGACGAAGTTTCCAATCGCTGTACAAGCAATCTTACTTTGTATTGTTTTATAGACTTTGCCAATCATGAAACCAAACTATCGGCTTACAACTCGTGCAAAATGGCAATAAAGATATAAACTGTTTCACATCGTATTTTCCCTTAATTATACTATGGCTTTGTTTAGAAGCTCGATTTGTTGAAATTACGTTTGTGTGCTGAAATCGTGTCAACACAATTTTAGTGAACTAAAATTTTATTTAAGTTCTTAGATTAGGATTTTAAAAAGCTTTTGTTTCAGTTCTTTGTTTAAATTTACGTTATTCAAATCAAACTTTTTAATAATGGCACGAAAAGAAAAACAAAGAAAACATACCATTGGTGAATTATATGATTATTATAATTTGAGCAAAACATACTTAACGTTCTGCTTTTTTTTCAGGAGCCATAGATGATAGAGTACAAACTATTTAGCATTTCTATACAAACTTGTGTTGTCTATGAATTTATATTTAAAACAGTATATATTAATTAATTGAAAAAATAATAATTAATTGCTATATTTGTTTTATTTCTGTTTTTGTAATAGAGTTAAGGAAGAGCGTAACCTCCTGACACAAGCATTTTATTTGCTTACTTGGAGTGTTCCAATCACAAATTTGTTTAAGACCTAATGTAAAGGAAAGAAAGAAATAATTTGAATTTATACCTACGATAAAATAAAAGAATAGAATTACATCACAATATAATCATCATAGTCATAAATGTCTGATGGAAAAAGAAAAGTAGGAACTGGCTGAAAATTTTTCAGTTCAGGCTTTAAAAAAAGATAAAAAAATTAACAATAAATAAGAACTGCATTAATAATTCAAACTCACACGTGTTGGTTTCATCTTATTTCCGAACTGTGCGCAGAGATCGCCCTTACTTCGTTCGGGAATCGTGTTCGCCTCCAGTCTATTTTGCGGGATACCATCGCGTGGTCGACTCAGAGCACGCGTCAAAATGCTTCCAACTTTAAACGCAGCGTTCCTAAACGAAGTTTCGCGCCAATTCAATGAGCCGTTTTAAATGAACATTCCTTTTGACATTTAAAATGTTGTATTTGCCAGATTAATTTAATACATAATTATTAAAATTAAAAGTGCATTATATATGTATTGTAAGATTGTTTAAATAGTATATGAAAATAATAATTCCTTGACGTTGATACGACGATTGTTGCGTGTGAAAAAAGTATTTAGAAATTGAAGTTTACAAGTGAATTGTGTGAAAACGATTCTACGGAAAAAATTTACAAATACCGTTTTAACTTAAAAAAACGTGAGTAGTATGTTTAATATTATTTTATTATAAATTTATTTTGAGATAAATATGTTTTATTTTTATTTATTAATCGGTTTACATGATTATAATAATGTCTATTTATTATATTAATGCGATCAGTTATGTTATCATTATTATATTATATGTTATGTTATCAGTTATCATTAGTACAATATATTTAAATTACCGAAAACACTTAAAAAATACAACTTCATTACATAATTGTAAATATAATTAGGCAATTAAAATAAAAGGTCATAAATAATGTTTAAAGTCACTTAAAATATATTACGCTCATTTGTTTAGATATTTTATAAAAGTAAAATGAAAATTTAATTTTAGAATTTTTGGCAACCGAATCGTATATTTTAGATTAAAAATGATTATGCGAACATTTAATTTTAGTGTGAGTTTAGTGAATAGTCATCATGGGACAAATTTAAACTAAAAATGTTTATTGTATTTAAACTAGCTTTCCGCCCGTGATTTCGCCTGCTTTGTCTAAAACTTAGCAAATTATATACTTACTAAAACCTTCCTCGAGAACCAGTCTACTCAGTATTTACTAAATAAAAATCGCATCAAAATCCGTCGCGTAGTTGTAAATATCTAAAAAACAGACAGACATACAGAGGGAAGTGACTTTGTTCTATACTATGTCACTACATACTATGCATGAAGTGATAGTTAATGAGAATCTTAACGAGTAATTAATATTAAAAAAATATTCAAGAATCGTGTCTATACGCCAACAAGTAAATTCGAGTCTCCATATTTTCATTGGCATTAATATTTCGCAATTTATTAAAATGTAATAAACATATCATTTTACATTTTGATAGGAATATGAATCAGAACTGTACAGACACAGTGTACACAGGTATTAGTAAAGATTTATTATAGATTTATAATTTACACGAAATGATAAATTATTTTCCTAATCACTCGGATTACCTATTCCAAGTGGAAATGTAACAATAAACACCTTTTAAAATCGTTTAAAAATGAACTTAAGGTTAAGGAATCTTAAGTTTATTTTTATCGGTTTTTATAAGATGTTTTACCTAAAAAATCAGCATTCAACTAGGTAGGTAACCTTTTGATTTACGCAATAAAAATTATATAGTTAACTATTTTATAAATTAATATTAATAACATAGAACAGCTTCATTTTAAGTAGACGATTCAGGAATTCGGATTTTTTTTTTTATATAACGGTGATGTATAAATTGAGGTCAATAAAAAGACAGCTGGACCAAATTGTTCCTTCCCTTAATTTATTCAAACCATAAATACCTCCAATATCATTTTGATTCAAAAATTTAATCTACAGAGCATTGGCTCTCATATTCTTTAAGCAATTTTGTGGGACCACGTTTTTATTTCTTTCATAACGGTACTTTATAGCGTAACTCCGATTTTTGTATTAAAAATTATATTGTTTAAAGTTCAATAAAATTAATATCGTTTTAGGAGCCGGGCCATAAACATGAAATTATCCAAGCACCATCTGATATGGCTTTAATTTAGGTTTAAAAGTAGCTTTAGTTTGTGTTTTTTTGTATTAGCTATATTTTGGCCTGTGAGGAATGAATTATAGTTTATGATCCTATGCGTACTTTAATCGTCGTTGTAAACTGTTTAAGTCGAATATTAGAGGATTTGAATAATTATGTTTTATTTATTTTGAAACAGTGCGCATGTATGTATTTATTACATACTTTGAATGGGAAAACATGTAGGTACATATATGTATCGATAAATTATTTATCTAAATAATCTAGCATCCGCTAGTAGTTACTAGTTATTATTCTGTGCTAGTAGGGAAATATAAACTGATTAATATTTATAGAAACATTATTATGTGGCGATAAAAGATCTACGTAGTACGTAGGTAGAGAAAGCTTTGAAATTAAACATACGTAAAAGTTGAAGTGGATATCATTGGTGAAAAACACAAACACTCGCAGATTATTACTATTATTTTAATAAAGAGTCACCTAATAAATATGTATTGCAATTTTAAGAAACTAACTATTACAATAAAACAATAACAAAGACATACAAAAACACGGATACAAAAATACACTGAAATAATTTTATAACAGGTCTACAAATAATGTTTATCCACGAAGCAAACAGTGAAAGCAGCTCGATTTTTGCACGAAACAACTTTTAATGTGTTCAGGATTAATAAAACAACATTTCATAAATCTGTCTGCCATATATTTATTGCGTGTTGCAGTTAAACAAAACCATTACGATAAAAATAAACGTTTGCAAAAAATACATGTTACATGGTTTACCTTTACTTCTGTGTACGCGTACACCGAACTCAGATTCTTTTTTCTTTATTTTATCTATCTCTATTTCTTCTATAAAATACTCGTGTCGTACTGTTATTTACCATACTCTCCGGAAACGGCTGTAACTATTCTGATTTTTAACCGACTTCAAAAAAAAAGAGGAGGATTACTCCGTGGTTTCTGAACCGATTTACGTGATTCTTTTTTTGTTCGATGCGGGATGGTGTCGAATTGGTCCCATAAAAATTTTATTCGGATAGACCCAGTAGTTTTTATTTTATGAGCATTTTTGTCTGTATTTGTAAATGTTGCAAGTGCAAGTTTGAAGTCGGTTGTTTTTAACGCAGTTATTGACTTGTGTAAGCCTATAAAATGAGAATGCCATATGCCTACAAAATAGATGTTAGCCGATTTTCAGATCTACCCTAGATCTGAGAATAAGCCAACATCTATTTTTCGTACCCCTAAAGTGACAATAGTACGACAGAACAACGTTTGCCGGGACAGCTAGTGTTTCTATAACTTCTATTTCCAAAATACCTCCTTCTAATAGAGAATATTCACCTGTGTAGTCTCCATCAATATCTGAAATTCACAGATAGTTTTAGCACTTAGTCCTTTGAGTAACGAAGACCGATATTGACCGTTAGGAAATAGTTCAAGAAGAATCCATACAAAGAGTGATAGACTATCCCTTTATAGCTCTGTCTGGTTTTATTAAACCTAGCTTTTATCTAAGACTCAAACTTGTCATTACGTAGGTTGCAGAGTGACGTAATAGCAATCAGACGTAGGTGATAATCCATACTAATATTATAAATGCGAAAGTAACTCTGTCTGTCTGTCTGTTACTCAATCACGCCTAAACTACTGAACCAATTTGCATGAAATTTGGTATGGAGATATTTTGATACCCGAGAAAGGACATAGGCTACTTTTTATTGCGAAATATGTACCACGGGCGAAGCCGGGGCGGACCACTAGTATGTGATAATATGGGGATAACATAGATACTAGATGGACACACTATAGATAAAATATGGTAGGAATGACGAAATGGGTAATTTTGTAAATGTCAAAGTTAATTAATTATAATGAACTAGGTACTCGTCTCGGTTATACCCGTGTATTTGTTTTTGTAGTTTTGTATTTTTTTTAATATTTATTCTATTTCATGCGGACATAATCAAATCGAACGGTTTTTTTTAATCCTTTCTATCCTTCTTGACTTATATAAGTGGTATAACTAAGTACAATGCCGCACTGTTTTATGCGTGGTCTAAAGCAAGCATAGCTTATGAGTTATTCTGGTACATAATCTACATTATTACTAGGTATCATCATTATTCGATGAGTGGTTTTTACGTGAAAGAGGAACAAGCATACATAAACATCCATCATCAACTTTCACGTTTATAATATAAGTGATAAGATAAATACATATAATATAATTAATTTGTACACATCATTAAAAAAAGCAATTTCATCTAGATTATCAAAGGACAGAATTTTTCTTGTATTTAAATAAATGCAAGAAAAATTCTGTCTGTGTTTGGTTCACCAAATTTGTAGCTTTTTGCATCAACAAATATTCAAACATAAATATAAGGACAAAAAGCAATTTTAGAACGAGTAGAGCTAGTACGAAACTTTGTAAACAGTGTGCCTCACATTTGATTGGAATTTTTAAATAAATGCTATCTAGAAACCACTAGGTATATCCCAGAATAAAAAAGTTTACCACTTCATTAGGACCTTAACTATGGCTTAACTATGTCGACGAGGAATAACTTCACGAACATATTCAAGTGGTGAAACCAATTGGGAATTCTTGATTGAAACTTCGTTGTATAATGCTCTATTTCATTTAGCCTTATGAAATTAGGCCAAAGAAAAAATAAGTTTCATGAACTTCCGGAGCAATTTGCTAACCAAGTAAACAATTCAGAAGTTATCAATACCTGAGCGTGAAACTTAGTTCCTGGATAATTGCATCGTTGCCTGGACTAAGTGAGTGGTTACATTGCTTCTTTATTATTACTATTTTCATCACTGCCCACTACATAGTATAAAGCAAAGCCGCTTCTCGCGCATGTCCTAGTGTTTGAATGTATGCTTAGATCTTTAAAACTACAAAACGGATTTTGATGCAGTTTTTTATAGATAGAGTAAGTCAAGAGGAGGGTTTTAGTATATAATTTATTTGGTTTAAAACAAAGCGGACAAAGCCGTGGGCGGAAAGCTAGTGTACATTATAAGGCAACCAGAACATGATAGATTATATCATATTTTAACCTTTTAGCGGCTACAATAACTAAAATAAGTCGTTATTTTGATGAGAAATTACCTTGAAAATGCTCCGAGATAAAATGTAATTGCTTTCAGACCATTAATTATGGCAGACGATTGATGGCCGCTTTAAAAAGCGAAGAATACGTCCTTTGCAATACGAGATTAACCATAACAATAGATTTTATTACAAGCTAATGTAATAGAAATGAATATTACCCAAGGCGTATTCGTATTAACAGTATAAAAAGAAAATGCTTTACAAAAGAGGGGATCTAAATACTCCTTTTATGGGTTGTAAAATATTTTTGGAAGCCTTTTGTATTTTTGAAATATTCATGTACCAACTAATGAAACGCATCAATAATTATTATATTAAATATTTTTCAGGAAACATATTTTTACATCATTTAAACCGCGAGCGCTCTCCATTAAAATTTTCCGGTCTTTTTCTTTTTGCAGCGTACCTGCAAATAGAAAAATATTTAACATTGCTTCTAATATTTTTTTCCATTTGAATATACTTTTAAATAAGTTGTAGTAAATTACAAATACTGGGAAAAAGGATTATATTTGTAAGCTTGATGTAAGCTGTATTTTATGGAATAAAATAACTTTTAATTGGAAAACAGTAACATACGAGAAGTGAAATGTTTTGGACAAATCCTCTATTAAAAAGCGAATCGATTTACATGTTGTTTTACGTCCTGGCTCTGTTTGGTTTGCGCCAAATGGGTTTCTAATCTATAAAATATTGTTTTAAGCTTTTATAGAAATTTCGCTCGACTGTGTTGGTTTAGTTTCTGTTAACTAATTGAATAGCTATGATTTTTTTTAAATATTTTAATTTTATTTAAAATTTAAATTATTATTTTGTGTTACCGATTGATTTCCGAGATAGTTGTTACTAATATTGAAAAAAAATCGTTAAATGCTGAAAATTCTGAAAATTTAAGTATTTTTGGGAATAGACGATCCACAATTATTGTCATGACATAAAAATTACACATTTATATTACACAAATAGGTAATTGAAGAAGGCAAAATAGAGGAAGGGGAATAATAGAAATAAGCAATGGTTTTACGAGGTAGTAAAATTTACTAATATATTAATTTTAATTTTAATGGAATAATAAGGTAAAATATAACTGTATTAATCGATGAAAAATAACTTATTAAATACTATTAGTTTTTCAGTAAGTTTCTCCGTAACCTTACTTTTAACTATCAATGCTCTTTGAACAATCTTACCCGTTTCCGTCTCCGCGGTTTGTCCGTGCTGCTGAATCACCGATAAATTTATCTTTATTGAAAAGTGATCAATCTTGCGCCTTCACTGAGACACTTTCAATCCCTGTAGGAAATAAATCTTAGATGGTACGTGGAATGCGCCAATTATAAATGGTTTTTATAAAGCAATGCTTGACAACTATTGGACAAAAAGTTGACCGTTCGCGTTGTCATAAATAACGTTCATGTATAAGCAATACAATAACGTACAAGCTATTATATCTTCTTATATATAAAAATGAATCGCAAAATGTGTTGGTAAGCGCATAACTCGAGAACGGCTGAACCGATTTCGATAATTCTTTTTTTATTATATTCCTTGAAGTACGAGGATGGTTCTTATGTAGAGAAAACGTAAACATGTACCACGGGCGAAGCCGGGGCGGACCGCTAGTTGGAAATATTTATTGCTGCACTGTTTCCGCGCTTTGATAAAATTATCTATTTTATAGTGCAAACTAAATTTCATATTAACGAAAAAGATAGAAAAATAGTTATAAAACTATCGTAGTATTTTGATTCAGATTCGCCTTAAATAAACCCTTTTTACACATAGAGTGAGATTGCTTATAGATTATTTATTATTAGACGTACCTACATTAATCCTTTCGTTTAATTGAAACCATATGTGATGAGAAATTAAATTATTGTTTATGTTATCTCTACGATTACTCCATAATTGGTTTCGTTACTAGTGAAAATTAATGGTTAAGCGCCTCCAACGTATGTTTACTTCCTGTGTAATAATAATCACACATATGCATGTAAGTATGTACTCTGATAAAAATAACGTACATATAATATGTTTGAATCCGTTGCAACTACAAAAGATTTGAGAAAGAATTAAAAAAATAATATATTCATTTCCACAAAAGCTCTTGGGTACATGTTTAACATTATTTTGTTTCATAAAAATGAGTTTCACAGGTCCGCGCTTTATTATTAAAACGGTAAGAAAATTGTGTTGTTTTAAAAGCAATTTCGGGAGGTGGAATTTGTTGTATACAAGAGCGTTGTTTAGACTACAAGCCCGCATAGGACAAAAATATGGGTCAAATGAAC
>CAJQZN010034510.1:0-15995 GCA_907164685.1 Colias eurytheme | reverse complement strand
GAGATTTTCACACAGAGATTTTCACACAGAGATTTTCACACAGATTTCCACACAGACATTTTCACACAGAGAATTTCACACAGAGATTTTCACACAGATTTTCACACAGATTTTCACATAGATTTTCACACAGAGATTTTCACACAGAGATTTTCACACAGATTTTCACACAGAGGTTTTCACACAGAGTTTTCCACACAGAGATTTTCACACAGATTTTCACACAGATTTAAACAGAGATTTTCACTTAGATTTTCACACAGAGATTTTCACACAGAGGTTTTAACACAGAGATTTTCACACGGAGATTTTCACACGGAGATTGTCACACGGAGATTTTCACACGGAGATTTTCACACGGAGATTTTCACATAGAGATTTTCACACAGAGATTTTCACACAGAGATTTTCACACGGAGATTTTCACACAGAGATTTTCACACGGAGATTTTCATGCAGGTTTGCTAAGCTGAAAGATAGGCCAATTCAGTATGGTAACATTTACTATCGTGGTGAACATCACCACTTCAAGGGCCCGTAAAAAAATAAAATCACATAAAAAAGTGGTGAACATATTGGGTAATTTTATCTTTCTTGGCATTTAATTCTTTTTTTTATTCCATTCGAAGATCTAACGATAGTAAATGATACCATTCTGAATTGGCCTATCTTTCAGCTCAGCAAATAAAAAAAATTCAAGCATCTAGCGCAATAATTGACGTCACCAGGAGTGAAAATATCATCGTACTCGGCGATAGGTGAAAAATTGAAAAAAAACGTCATAACTCCGAAAATACGAAAAATCGCATAACATACATGGGGTGATTCGGATAGCCCTCTAGGTCCTCTACCTCCCAGCTTCCGTTCATCACTACTTTTTGGGACACCCTGTATAGCCGGGCGGCCGGCCGGTACCGCCGCAAACGCTACGTCCCGCAATTTTTAAATCTGTAATATCTTCGAAAATATTCACTTAAATCATACGGTGTAAAGGGCCATATAGATCTATATTAAATGAACAATGTATTCAAGGTATTTAATTGGTTAAGGATTAATGCTGTATTGGTTAAAATCGCTTCGAAAATTAGCCATTATTTGTCGTAAAAAGTAAATGACAAAAATAAGTTATTGTGGGTTATCCATAAGAGATAGACATATACCATCCCGGACTTTTCTGTAGACCTTTTCAATGTGTATAAATACTTTGTACATTATTTTGATAAAACTCGTAGGGTTCAGCCTGCGTTTGCAATGTAAGCGGAATAAATGTAATTTTTTACGACATCACATTAGAAACCTCAAAAATAACAGTACTTCTCCTCTATTTAATGGATGTTATTATACATATAAACCTTCCTCTTGAATCATTCTATCTTTTAAAAAAAACTGCATCAAAATCCGTTGCGTAGTTTCAAAGATTTAAGCGTACAAAGGGACATAGGGACAGAGAAAGCGACTTTGTTTTATACTATGTAGTGATGGTCAACTGACAGCTGGAAGGCCAACCGTCGGACAATCTGTAGCAATGTTGGAATGGTTGCCATGTCGGTTCCAATATGGTTGGCACCAACCAAGAAGCTTATATCTAATACTTTAGATAGAGATTGCACTATGACCATTAACTTGTCACAAGAAAATATAACCTTGAATGACGTCAAGGTTATATTTTTTTTTTGTCTCTTTCTGTGGGTGACCACACTGGTTTGTATATTCAGGATTTTTCGAAATAGAAAAAACTAAAAATCATGGTCTATAAATAATAACGACATATATTTTTAACAGTATTTTTATTATAATTACTGGTCAACTTACAAGAATTATCACCTTTATACGACATACAATTTTAATTGGTAGAGAATGATAGTTTTAAATAACGCTTCATAACTTTTGGCTACAAAGCTTGGATATTAACCGATATACATCATTAACATCCTTTGTAAATAGAGGAAAGTTGTGTTTTGCATCAGATGCTGTTTACCAAATTGTAAGTTACTCAGATCTTCTTTTTAAACGCGTTGCTTCGACGGGTCAACTTCAAGCCAAAAACATCAAATAAAAACTGTTTATAGCAGTATTTTTTTTCTGGGTCGTAATCCTCAGTAATTTAACCCTTGATAGGCACATATATTTCTTTTTACTTCATTTTTTGGAAAGCTGAAATACGTAAAACAAAAAAATATTATGTTAAAAAGTATAAATTTCAATGTAAAAAAGAACAAACCACAATATGTGAGTGCAATACCGATGTTGTGTATTGTTTCATTACTAGTATAAAAAAATTTCAAATGGTGTTCTAAATGTTCATCATAATATTGTTTAGCAATATATTATCGTCGCTATCCGTAAAAATCCATCATCATGGTTACCTTACTTGTTAAATTTGTTTGTTGAAAACTTGTTGAAAAATGATGAAAGTATTAGGAAAAGAACTTATTTAACATGATTGCTTAGTAAAATGATGATAAATTTGACGATTTTTGCCATTAAAATGATTCTAAACAGGTTAATGCATGAGTATTGAGGAATATTGTAAATAACGTAAATATACACTTGCCTGTGAAATTATAGGCCAGAATTTGGTGTCCAAAAACTTCTGCAATTTTTCACAATGCAATACATTATTAATATTCGGAAAATATTTATTAAATACGCAACAATATTAACTTAAATATTCGAAGCGACGCAATTTTTTTGACACTTATGCCATATTGTCAATGTGAGAGTTGCTACAATTTTATTATGGTAACTACCCATAATCAGGGAGTATCGCTTTTTAATAATTGGTTCAGATACTTATTTTATTTAGCATAAATAATAATTGTCTCATCCAACAATGCTTCTGAATGACGTTGTTGGCAATTTATCAACAAACTCATGTACAAAAACTAACCTTTTGCACAGAATATTACAGCATACATAGTAGCCTTGGGAAAACTTCGTATTAACAGTGGCAATACCAAGTTAGGTGTGAAAGTGATAAAACACAACAACTGGGCAATATTTTCTTCTTACACGTCAAATGTTCATACCGAAATCTCCAGTGTATAACAGTATAAGATATAAGCTTCTTGGCACCAACCAAATCGGAGCGTCTGTATATGCTATAAAATGGCTCTACCAAGGGCTCTACTATAATAAAAAAAAATTTTTGCGGGGCCAAGTTTGGTGAGCTCACTGTCACTGTCAAGTCAACATGACAATAAAATTGACAGATATTTTTAGGAAACGAGTAAATTTCAATCAAGTCATTATAAATAAATTTATAGCCTTACTGAGTATTATTAAATTAGATATTGCTATAAGTAAATTAAAACTTCACATAATGTTGGAAGACGACCTGAATTTATTTATATCAAATATTTACACATTTCTTTTTAACGAAGAAAAAGAAATTTCGGGTTTACTTGTTAAAAAACATTCAATTCAATTGAAGACACAAGGTGATTTCAGTTTTCCAAACACTGTGAAATCTTGGGTCGAAATCTTAGACGGCATTAACTTGCAAAACGACGACGAAGGTCTGTTGAAACGTTTACATAAAGATTCCGATAGTTTATTACAAGCTTCACAAAGTTGGACATTACCAATACGAAAGGCAATCGAAATAAAAGATCGTGTTCATATATTTTTGGAGAGAAGAAAAGCAATAGAAGTTGGTCTTACGCATTCGTTTACAAATAATGAAAGGATTCATAATGGAGTTAACAAGGGGGATATTTTAGTGGAATCTGATTCAAATGAAAACACAAAATGCATAACCTCTTTACGAGTGAATTACACGACGAAGGTTATAAATAATTTATGTGCAATTAGCAATAAATGCTCAGAATTAAAACCGAAACTGTTTGTAACATCAAAATCAAGTGTCAAACTTGAAGATAGTAAAATAGTTTTATGTGGGACAGTAATCAATTGTAAAACTGGTGCTAAAGAGACAACAATCACTGCTGAAGACTTTATTAGGTAACTAGATTTCCGCCCGCAGCTTCGCCCGCGTTTGCAAAGGAAAACCCGCATAGTTCCCGTTCCCGTGGGATTTCCGGGATAAAAACTATCCTATGTGTTAATCCAAGTTACCCTCTATATGTGTGCTAAATTTCATTGTAATCGGTTCAGTAGTTTTTACGTGAAAGAGTAACAAACATCCATACATCCATACATCCTTACAAACTTTCGCCTTTATAATATATATTAGAATATTAGATATTAGATGTACCTAATCATTCAGTACATTTAATTTTTTAACCTCTCAACCACCGAGAGGCCAGATCCGACCGCGACACAATAGATTTTCTATTGTGTCTGTGATTCCGGGGCCTGATGGATTAACTCACATATCTTTGTAAAATTATTTTACATATTCTAGGGATAATACAGTATTCAAATAATTTCCTATAACATATAAGAAAATAACACATATTATTTTGATCCATACATTACAATAAATCGTCTTATAAATTTAAATAAATATTTCAGGCTCCGTCAAGAGGAATTAACCCTAATAGCCCAACACAAGTATGGTGTGCGAGTTTCCACAGATTCAAAATGGAAGGAATTCATAGCACACCTTGGGGAATCAGCTGTTGCCTTCGAACTGTTGCAGATAAAGCCTTCCAGCCCCGTTAAAATACAATTTGATGCGTCTAGTGGTTCTAGTAAAGGTATAAACATTTTACAGTGTTAATAAATTTACCAATATCAGAAAAATGAAGTACTTTGCTACAGAGATTGTTATAAAAAGTCATTTGAAAGAATCTGTTTGTTGTAATGAACCTAGATTAATTAGCATATGATAGAAATTTTGGACTTATTTTCATTTCTAAATTAATAAATGACTAATAAATGGATGCATTCTAGTCAAAATCAATTGTTTTCATCCTACACTTTAAATGCTACATTTCTAGTTATATATATTTCTTGTAGTCATTTCAAAACTCATAAAATATAATTAAACCATAATTTAATTAAAACCTCTTTATTCCAGGTGCAGCATTCATATTATACAATTGTGCTCGTCTGGAGACAATCATAAAAATATTTAACGAACATGTAACTGATGGCAGATATCCACCATTGCCTAAGTTTGAAGATGTCGATTTTTCTTTACTTACCAATGAGGTAATTAAAATAAAATTAGAAAATTTTACATAAAAAAAGTTTGAAAATAACAATAAAAATATTATGTTACTTGATATCAATCTATTTTGAATGGCATGTTTTTATCCATGTTTAGAATATTATGCTTCATTTGGAACTTGTGTTTTCAAATATTTTGTACTTGGAATATACCAAACCTAAATGTTTATTCATTTAATAATTTTTGCAACTCAAGTGTAAGTTGCTGAAAATATTATTTTTAAAATATCATTTCTGTTAAATAAATTCAGTAATTTCAAAGCTTGTGAATTTAAAACTGTTTTAAAATATAAGAGTATTCAATAAATTATTTTTCTAACATTTATGAGGTGTATTACAGGATGAATGGTGCCTAATTTTCAACTACATATTGGGATTTCCATCCGTCTTGAGGAATTGTGTGGAAATAAATGAAAATAAATGCGATTTTCGGCCGCATTTGGTGTGCAGTTTTCTTAGTTCTATGGTCAGGGTTTTCAGCCAGTACTATAGAAAAGTTAGGATTTTAACTGTGAGTAATATTATTTATATGTATTTGTTAAATGTTTATTCATTCATATTTAAATATTATTCCAGTTTGTAAAGGCCTTTTTAAACACATTAGATGTATGTAGAAAATGCAATAATGTAATTCAAAGTTAATACCAGTAAGCTGAAATATAGAAAAATTGTAACTAACTAGCATAATTTAGCATTTTCGATATAGATAATACTTACCCAAAAGAATTTAAGCCAGGAATCGAAACACTGAAAGTTTTTTTAGATTTTGTACATAATTTTTAAAACTCCAATGCGTATTCTTGTAAGATTCTAATAAAACTGTTTTACTAAGTGCTAATTTTATCTTTCTTTTTCAGGAGCCGAGACAGCATCTTCTTCCAGTCATGTTTGCGCGAATTTATATGTTGAAATCATTGAACGACACATTAAAAACATGTTTAAGATTATTAAATATTAAAAGTGTTTCACAAATGTATTAGTACTTTCTTTTATGTCCTATACCTAAAGATTATTATGAATCCTTATGTAATTTGTTGTTGTTTACACATGATAGAAATGACCTTTAGATAAGGGCTGATAAAGTTTTCTATCATCATGTAATAATATGACATTGAAATTCTTTATTGGGCGATGAATAATAAAACACCTTTTTATACGCAAAGTATAGTATAAGATAATTTTATAAAATAAATTCAAATAAAGTTTATAACCCTACGCTCACGAATGAGCTATAGAAAAAAAAATGTTTTGTTTGGAAACACAAAGTTCACGTGATTGACCCAGGTATTTTATTGTGGGCCTAGCTCGCAGCTCATTGGTGCGCCGAGCGCTCGCCGAACGGAACCGACAAATCACGAAGCGCTGTAAACGGTCGCGCGCAGGGTTGCCAATGTGCGGGGAATTCCCCAAACTGTGGGGATTTTCAGCCCGATTGGGGAATTTGTGGGGAGAGCGTTGGTGTGGGGAAAATGCGGGGAATTTAGACATTTTGACAATTTGACATTTCTTGAACTGAAAATAGAAGAAATAAAAGTAAATGTTCCCCGTTATGTTATCGCATATTTTTATAAGTATTGCCTAGCCTTTTATATTGAACTGACTACTAACACAACAAAGTTTTTCGACTTTACTGGCACATTATTTCATTATGAATATCGATAGTGAATCCTTCAGAAGCTCAGCAACTAAAAATCAAATCACTTAAATCAGTGCTGCAGCAATTTCTGATTCTGGAAAATGATGTAACATCTCAGAATATAGACAATGCACGTAGACGATGCAAGTAGGCGCACGGTTATTTCTCAACGTAAGATATTGACGTGACATACCTGATACCATAGACGAGACTGTCCAACGAGACTACTTAATGATTTAAGGGTTAGTCGTATGTCGACTAGAGAAGAGATAAAGAAGAAAGGTGATGTTTAAAATTCGAACCAACAAATGACTTGCAAAAAAAATATGCCGCAAAGTAGATGCAGATGCAGAGCAGTAATTACATTTAAGCTTACGTTTATCCTTCTAATATAATAAATGCGAAAGTTTACGAATACGAAATAGTACCTACTACTGAACCGATTACAATAAAATTCGGTATGACGGTAGCTGAAAATCCAGAATAAGACAGGCTACTTTATATCCCAGAAATCCCACAGGAACGGGAACTATGCTGGTTTTTCTTTGAAAACGCGAGCGAAGCCGGGTGCGGAAATGTAATTTCGAATACATAAAAGTACCTATTTGGATTTAAATTCTTATTTCTATGAAATCGTGTGAATATGGCTTTTATTTCACTGTCTGAAAACGTGTGGGGAATATGTGGGGATTATCGATTTTTTATTCCCCAAAATTGGGGATTTTCGGTTAGAGTTTTGGGGAATCCTGACTTCGGACGTTGGCAACGCTGGTCGCGCGTCCCGAATCGCCTAGTGTGTTTATGACATCGGCTAATGCAGTCGTGAACTTCGGAGCGGATAAATATACTTTTATTTATAGTTTTTAATCGAATAAAGTCGTGTTACGTTTGTGAACGCGTGTGTTTAACCGGGATACAATAAATATGAGTATTGCTGACCTGATCCAAGCTGCTGAATACATCGAAAGGCGTGATAGAGGTGAATTGGGTTTTCTTTGTTTGAATTGTCAATTGAGTGCACTACTCGTAAACGTCAACATGGCTCCCGTCTATTTTTGCTTTGCCATAATCAGCTGATTTTGACGGAATTGCAGTTTTCTTTGTTGCAGAGTCGGAGCACGGGTACGCGTTAAATTTGCCAGCGTGCGAAGAGCGTTCGGGAGGAAGGCGGCCGAAAACGAAGAAATCGCAGGGCAGCAGGTGAGGCGACATCAGTGCCAGTGTAGTGAATAAGTGAATTAGTGATATTGTTGTGAAGTGTCGCCGTGGCAAGTTACAAATGTATGTTTTTTGTTCCAGGACGACTCATAACGAGTTGGAAAAGAACAGGTTAGTGATGATTATTTTAAACGCTTAGGGAGTTAGATGCCGGCGGCTCTGACCTTGGCAGAAGTCGTGAAGGGAAGTGTAGTAGTGATACAGCCGAGATCACTGCTAGTTGTAACCCATTTGGCACGGCGGCCACTTGAGGTTACGTCATGAAAAATAGCTGTTGCCCTTAACACGAATGTTGGATATCGGGGAAAATATGCAGGAAAAGCGAGCGTGACGCGCTCCTTACTGTACAGCAGCTACAGGAAAACTATTTACCTATTTGTTCCAAATGTGTTGTGATATACTGAATTCACGTGCGTTACACAGCATTCATTAATTTGTATTTTGAACAAGTAATTAGAAAACAACATTCACTGAATACTAATGGTTTGAGCAATTAAATGTTCCCAAAAATATAATGTGTTCAAATAAAATAGCGATAGCGGTATCACGTAGGTAGGTAATTTCTATTGAGGCAGCGAAACTTTCTAGTTTTATGTTGAATCGCGATTTAGTATACTTGGTAATGAGGTAAAATACTGTTTTTCGTTCTATAAAATAATTGTAATTACAGAACGCGTGTGTTTAGCGATATTTTATCGTTTGTGATATCTCATGACCTACGAACGTCCCATTCTATTGTTGAAATTTCTCTAGAGTATTGTTGTATGTAGGCAGTAGGTAGATACGCTTGTAAAGAGAGCTCGTAATATATTTACAATTTGTTAATTTATGATATAATTACATGTTTACCAAAATGATATGGAATAGATAAAATATTAATTAACAATAAGGAATACTATTGACAGAGTAAATAATAAAATGATAATAAATAACGAATAAAGATGCATAGGTAGGTAGGTACTAGGTATATTCCTAGTTGAAGAATACGAAAAGAAATTAGTACCGATCTATGTTTTAACAACCATTAACTTGTGTAATACCATGGTAATACCTACCTATGAATAATTATGATGTACAATTTGTGATGTACAATATGAGTAATAGAAACCTGTCATCTAGGTAGGTACCTAGGTATCTATAATTTGGATTTTTTAAATAGAGATACCTACCTACAGCTACGTAAAAAGCATAACGTATGACCCCAGTTGTGTTATAGTTTGCACGTAACTCGATTTACGAGAGACAAATTATCTGAAAATTTACAAAAAACGATGAAACAAACGTCCTGTACTAACAGTTCCCACAAAAGAAATTGTCGACCACGTGAATAAGAGTAGAGAGAGTAATAAAAACACTAAAATATAATAACGTAAATGTAACATTATTTACGCCTCGACCCTCTGCTTTAGTGGGCCATATGGTCGACATTAAAATAATTTATGTCACATATTATTACTCCCTATAATATCCAGATCATAGATAGTTACTTGACCGGTAGGTTGTGTATCTATTTCCATAATCGGGTATAAACACGACAAGGGACAATAGGTTCGTAAAGTATTAATGTATACAGCACGGTATTGAAATAGCTTGGTCCTGTGAGTTTACTTCCATTGTGGATAAAAAAGAAGCTTATAATATATATTCTAGGCTTTGATCTATCTGAATAGTTACCAAATTTTAACCAATTCGCTCTTGTAGTTCTTGCGTAAAAGAATAATTAAGATTTACAAATCCATGTTTTACTTCTGGATTTATATTTGCATAAATTACGATAGGTAGGTACTATTTGGACACTGGAAAACAACTGAACCGATTTTTTAGAAATTTCATAGATGCAGATAGATTTTGGCATGGAATAACATACCTATGGGCTACTTCACCCTTGTCCTATGCTAGGCAAACTTCGGTTAAAGATAATAAATTTCTTGTTAAATATAGTTACGGCATAGGAACTGATTAGATGTCCACGTGAGTCATCCTTCACAATAAATACTTAGTACCTACCTATAAAGGACGATCTTTAACAATGGAAACATCCCTTGAAAGTTTGATTCTGAAACTATAAAGATATTCACTCACTGGATATTTATTTATTTCTGAAGGAGACCGATAAACTTTACTAGAAATGGGAGAAAAAAGGGGCGTGGTAAACCCACGTCTTAAATTAAATGCGCACCATTTTGTGTATTGTTATCTTATTAAAGGATGTCCCCCTTTCATTGTAGGATTAAGAAAATGTGTATTTGTGTGAAAACTCTTGCTTATGATGAGGTAATTTTTAATCATGCTAGTGCTCACATAATATATTATTTGAATAAAGATTATCAATCGAAGGTCATTAAGATTGCCCTTTATAAAATGTCCAAGCGTGTCTTGAAAGTTACATCGGCTATTGTAACACAAAAGTAAAGAACATGTTTTATATCTACGCCCATTAGATACATTTATGTTATGACTCATTATAGGTATAGTTAATTCTAAAAACAGATTATTATCATTCAATGATGTAATAAGAAAGCTTCCTCTCATATTATTTCTCAAGTTTTATTGTATTTAAGAAAATAATCTCTCCTTTATTATAAAATACATAAATACTCTTTAATTTTCGTATAATGCGAAAGGAAAAGAAGAAAACAAATTCATTAACATGAATGAAATCACCTGACACAAACATATTACATCACAGTAGGAAAAAACGTCATTAAAATTACACATAGAGACAAAAAACAAGGCATTGCTAATGAGATAATATGTGTTATGGAAACGTACGTAAAACTTTACTGGTACAAATTATATAAAGAAACATTAGAATACTGTTTACTGGTACGGAATCCTATGATGGATCAAGGAACTTTACCATACATTTTTATCTAACTAGCTCTCCGCCCGCGGCTTCACCCGCTTTGTTCTAAAACCTAAGAAATTATACACAAAAACCTTCCTCTTGAAACACTATCTATTAAAAAAACTGTATCAAAATCGTTGTAATTTAAGCATAGGTACATAGGGATATAGGGACAGAGAAAACGACTGTGCTATATACTATGTAGTGATAATGATACACAGTGACAAAACCTAGGGCATGACTGCAACGTGACGTGGCATCGGCCTTCAAGGTTTCCTGAAGTCACCTATTTGACCGACGCTGTAAAGTTTATTATTATTATACAATAATCGAGGTGTGGCTAGACGGATTTTTTATTCGTTAGTAACGATAAATAGGTGATGTGATAGTTTATATGAAGGTCGTACACGTACCGAAATTTTTACCTGATCGTTCGCCTTTAGAGTGTTTGTCATACCCATTTCCTATTGAAGTGATGATGACGATGATGTAGTGAAGATAGATTATTGCTATCAATTTTAAAGACTTAAATAACAGAACCACATGACGATTTTTTTTTTAAATTTGATACCTATCGTAAAAAACGAATCATATCAAATAACAATGTTTAAATCGCACGGGAATTGCCGTTAAAGCCAATCTTGAGATCCCGTTAAGAAAAAAATATATTTAAAGATAAAATAATCTCGAAACAAGACAACGAACAATACAATAACAGAATTGCGACTTTATAAGGAGGTCATTTAGCGTATGCGAAAGTTATTTTAGCACGCTTATAAGAAAATATGCATTTGAAACACTCGGCTATATTTTAAACAATAAGACATTTTGTACATGCTCTCTACCCGGAATAAGCCTTATTACAAAGAACATAGCGTGTAATTTGGGATAAAACTATAATATAGCTACCCAATGTTAATCCGGGTTAAAAGTAAATCCAATTTGGAAATCCAGGTTCTATGTTATTATTTACTCGATAGAAGATTTTGAAGTTTTGAGGACAGCACCGAAAACCACAAAATATTATAAGAAATCGAAATGCAGTAATAAGTATTACAGAATCAAAATACCGCCGTATATTTTATGTACAGTAATATAATAAAGATCATAATTTATTAACACAAAGCAGTTATTATATAAATTGCAACGTAATGATATGAAATAACCCAATTGTCTGTGAGTGTATGAGAAACATCTTTAATATTGCCTTTAAAGTGAGATTTGATTCCAGGTAACAGATTATAGGGTCATTGCGCCTGTTCGCGTCCACTTAGTGCAGTTGGAAAGTTTGAAGGAGAAAATAAAAATGTTCCAGAACTAATTTCAACGCAAAATTTATGTAACGTGTTCATTACATAGTCTATTTTAAGATTTACTTTCAATTGTGTTGGAAATATCATGTGGTTTTTATTTATCTAGACAAATAGCAGAATTAGGCGTTTTACCCAGTTCGCGTCCAAAAATTCCAGTTTGCGTCCACCCGTGGACCAGTTCGCGTCCACCAGCTTAGAAAAAGAATTAAGAGTGTATTGGGTGATATTTTATCAGATAAATGCAAATAAAAATTAGATTTTAATAAATTATTTATTTACGAATATAGTTATTTAATAAAAACCGGCCAAATGCGAGTGGGACTCGCACACCGAGGGTTCCTGTATAAACTGTTTTTTTTCATATGTTTTAACTGTAAATGATTATTTTTTCAATGTTTCCCTTATTTGTGCTATAAGACGTTGCTTCGTACCAAACTCCAAGTGTCTGTGTTCACGTAAAGTACCCTGTAAGTTTTGATTCCCTTGTGAATGTCGAAATTTGCGAAAATTTGCAGCATAAACGGCTGTATCTTCTGATTGCTTTGGCTTATAAGTTTGATTTTTTCACTGCTTCAAGGGACCGTAGACTTGAGTATTCAATATAAATTTCAGCTTTATATCTCAACGCATTACTGAGAAAAAGGGTTTTGACAGAAAGACAGACCGGCAGACCGACATACAGACGAACGGATATCAAAGTGATCCTACAAGGATTCCGGTTTTTCCTTTAGAGGTTCGGAACCCTAAAATCAACATTATTATTAATCCTGTAAGGAAACTGGAAAAACTTATTTATATTTATCTTCTCATCATTAATAGAACTAAAAATTAACAAAAAACAAAGTTACGTTATGTAAATAAATAATAATCAGTTCTATTAAGATTACCCACCTACCCTATTTTTAGTTTCTAAAGAATTAAATTTCTTTTTTGTTTATATTATTTTCTTAACCACAGACTTATTGATTCTCATTCTCAAAGATACTAGTCTCATTCTTAGAAAACCCATTTTAAAATGAAAAAAATTGCATAAAAATTTGCTAATTTGAATGAAAATTTAAATTATCAACTTGTAGTCTTAGTCAAAAATTTACAATCTATTTTAAATTACATATTTTAACAAACAATTCATTGCTACTTAATGAAAAACAATGTGGACGCAATATGTTCTATTGTTGTGCACTATAGGTATAGTTTGCGCCCACCGTGGACGCAAAATGGAAGTTGTACAAATTCGGTGTAGTAATTCGCGTCCACCTTATTTTAGCTATTAATTGTAAAAGAAATAAGCTGATTTATAATCCATACTATTCCATGTTTTGTTAGCAAAGTAAAGAAACAGTTACATATTCAAAAATTCACATTTAACAATAAGATACTTACCGTCAAACGCGACGATGCGCACTATTTTTTTCTCAAAATCCCGCGCGTTTTAGCTCTCTCGTTTAATAACCAAAATTAAATATTTTTTTTAAATAGGATAGGCGGTGCGCAGGCATATTTTGAATATGTGTGCATGTCTCTTATACATTGAGGTATTATCGGAAATTTTTCTTATTACAATTTTACTTAAAGTATACTTATTTTCGTGAATTTTCTAAAAGATATCCGCAAAATGGACGCGAATAGGCATGTGGACGCGAACAGGCGCAATGACCCTACGGGCTTATCCGTAATTCATTCATATTAAATTCCAAAACAAACTGAAATTGTCTGTAAATATTTAATTTTAATAATCATTACGATATTCTGTTGTACGGTGAAATGAACATTTTCTTTAGCTGTTTTATTTATCTGTATTAGGTTATTATGTTATAGGGTACAAAGAACATTTATTTCTATAGCTATATTTATTCTATCCTTTAGTATTTTTTGTGTTGGGAACAGGGCAGGGCTTTGGGATGAAGGAGGCACCCACTTATAACTCATAGGGTATTAAAAACCAGTTCGGAACTATAATAATAAATTCCCATATGGTATGGTGGATGACGTTTGATATTTTTTATCAAAGATCAAACAGTGTTCTTATAAGGTAGGTAATGTTCGTTCCTAATCTAATATCATGTTTATTGTTTTTAAATATGGTTGTTTATTTAGAATATTTTAAAAGCCTATGTTCAAAGTGCAGTCCCGTGTCCCTTTAAGTTCATCTGTTGTATTTATTTTTTGCATATTTGCAAGATGGTCACTTCTAATTCCTATTACTTATGTCACAAATAATCGCACACAAGACCTTCCAATTTGTAAGTTTTAAGTATTAAAAATAGAATCAGCACAATGACAAATAATTTCTTTTCACATAAACGACAAAGGACAGTCGACCTTCGGCCAGTGTAATTAGGTTTAAAATGACGTGTTTACGACTCGCTTCGCCTTTCTTTGTGCATCGATTATGCATATCGATCTATTGTAATGACTAATGCTTTTGTTCTTGCTTATGTCCTATATTAATTTGATACTTATTGTTCCAATGGCAAAAATTCGTTCGGAAATCTGCAACCCCGAAAAAGTAGGGAGTGATGCAATCCCTGTACTAAAAACGATACATAATATGATATTATGTAGAACCATAAACATGTGGTACTTATATGATAAAGTAACATGTTTGTTATGTATGGTTATACATATAATATATCTAATTTGCCGATACCTTCATTCAAACTATGTATTGAATACATCAATACAATGTGATAACCTTATTTCTCTTTCCACGTGTAACCAATTATTGTGTTGCGACAGAAGCCGTCAACTCTCATAACTAATTGAAAGTAACGTTTAAGCAGTTAAATTAGATCGCTTTGGATATTAATTACATCGTAGCATCATTTTAGATATACTTTTGGGTGGATCGATCCCGTTCTGGATTAGGCTTTTTCGGGAACTGGTATATTATGTTTGTGTTGAACTTATATTTAAAGATTAGACATGAGAGGATTTCCCTCAGTTTAATCGTAACTTGTGTGCAATAAAAGATGAGGTCAGAGCATCAGAGCATAGCTTGTTCGTCGTTTTTCTACTTATAAGCCATTCAGTTTACAATAATTCCTCATTTGTAATTAGTAATATGTGAATACCGCAATATACTATAGACAAGATACATTTGTATATCTGCACTATAAACTTTATAAAGCTATGCGGCATTTTTGAGATTAAGATCCTCGCCAATTTAGACATTCCTCATAAACAGGGCAGTAATTTGGCAGAGGCCTACAGAGACTATTAAAAATGATTAAAATTTTAGTAAGTAATTGAAATTAAAACATTTCCCGTCCTTTGAACTAGAGCCTACTCGAAAGTTCCCTAAGATTTTCATTAAGTTTCGAGTAATTAAAGAGATAAATTGCGTCCCGTTTTAACTCGATCACGATTCACAAAAATGGATTTCGACGGCGAGTCGAGAGTGATTTATGAATTTTTAATTCAGTTTCGAGGGTATTTCGAAATATTAAATATTTAATGGCAGTGTCTATCGAGACGCTGATTGTTATTGATTGCTTCTTTTGAGTTTCGGAATGAGTAATGTTTATGCTATTTTAAAGTCACTTAAAAGTTGGTACACTTGTGGGTTTGGGCGGCCGGAGGCTTTGAGCAGATCCTTTGTTCTTGTTATGAGATGTAAATTCTATTTAATTTTCCTTATAATGGATTATTGTCAGAGGGTGAAGTTTTGCTTGAACTGCCTGTCAATAAGAATTACAAGTGCAGCTTGGAGTTGGAAACTGCAGTCAAATGTCGACCCGACCGTGCTTTACTTGATTATCATGTAGAATTGGAAGTATAGACGAAATAGTCTCGTTTTGCACGCCTCATAAGCGAAGCGTTGAGGTGGGTACTACTGTCACTT
>CAJQZN010034508.1:0-15604 GCA_907164685.1 Colias eurytheme | reverse complement strand
ATAATAATATCATAATTGCTTAATACGATATTTTTATGCAGTTCCGGTAACTTAGTTCGCAAGCCGCGAGTCAAGTCAAGTTCAAGAGTAATATAGAACGTATCATCTAGGCTTTCATACCTACTTTCATAATAATGACATAAATTAGGATCCTTTACCACACGAAGCGTTTTAAACTTTTATCTCAGGCTCACGTTAAAATACGTGCGTTTAAAAGAGCATTAAAATTTCACAACGCTTTGCTCGTGTACGTTTTGTGACGTCATTAATGTTGAGTGCCACTTTATGAGCCTCTCAAATGTCATGGAGTGGTTCGGATGACATTGTTTCGGGGTCTAGCTAATTGACAAGATTATCCGGACAAGATATTTTGGGATAGCCTTTGTGTAGGGTTAGGTAACTGTCTCTCAATATGATATGGCTCCTAATTACACTTTATTAACATTAATATTAGGTATGTGATGTTATCTTCCCGGTCCTGTGACTGTCTTGCTACTTATTAAGATTATTATAGTACTTTATTTTCAATGTCCAATTATTTACAGTACGAATATTATTTCAAATCCATACTTCCGTCTATAATAAAATAATATTAAATTTAAGACTCTCAGTGAAGTGAAGTCGCTTGAGATTTGAAAATGGCTTAATCACAGTAATTGTTCTCCATAAAGAAGTCCATTGAGAGTAGGGACAAACCACAGACGTTGGGTTTAGTGGTCCGTGATTATAAGTTATTTATAACTGAAAGATATTCCGGAATTATAGATATAAATTCTATATAACCGATATAGATAAATGTAGTAATCTGTAGAGATTGTAATGGGTTCTATTGTAAATATATTGTCAGGAAATAAATAAATAGGTAAATATTTCAGGACAATTTTCACACACGCCACGATCTCCTCCCATATGCTTTCGCTTATGTATGGAAACCAGATGGCTGATAAACATTCATAAATAATTTTAAATAAATACTTAAATATATATAAATTATAATTAACAACAAAATGAAATGAAAGTAAATGATAGTAATTTGTATGGTAATTTAGCATTAACATTACGTAGGTTTAAATTAACTTTACCGCATTCTATATTTTATTCTTCAAAGTGTGTTTTCATAACGAAGAGACGAATGTCTGAAATTTATCCTTATTAATTTTCTTATGCTAAGTATAAGTTGAATATAAATATATTAAAGTTTTATTCATTGAATAATTAATTAACAGTGGCCGCTCATTCGAGGCTTCTGACCTCAATTAAAATGTAGGAGGCAAGACGAGCGTGCAAAAAACTTATCTATAGAGGTAGGAGTATAGAATTTTCAATTTATCTTACGTATAATTACCGGCATAGCAACTGATTAGACTAGTAAATCTTTAGAAAATAAATTCAAGGTATTTAAAAATATACGAAGTAATTTTTCGTAGACATAATATGAAGATGTTCCGTGGTGTATTATGGCCTAAACTCTCATCAGCTTTTGCTCCTAAATTAAGAAAAAACCGGCCAAGTGCGAGTCGGGCTCGCGCACAAAGGGTTCCGTAGCAGCAAATATAATAAATTACAGTTAAATCAACCTATCTCAAAAACTATAAGAGATACTTTGATCAAACCAAAAATCGTTGAAAGAGTTAATTAGCATGCATCACCTCTATTTTTTTTAGAATTTTATACCCCGTAGTTATAAAAATAGAGGGGGGGGACATACTTTTTACGACTTTGAGAGCTGATATCTCAAAAACCGTTCACTTTAAGAAAAATGTTTTTTAGAAAACTTTATATCATTTTAAAAGACCTTTCCATTGATACCCCACACGGGTATGTACATCGAAAAAAAAAATTTCATCCCTCAGTTACATGTATGGGGGGCCCCACCCCCAATTCTTTTTTTTACTATTTAGTGTCATATTTTTGTAGCGGTTCATACAACACATATTCCCATCAAATTTCATCACTGTAGTACTTATAGTTTCCGAGTAAATCGGCTGTGACAGACGGACAGACGGACAGACGGACAGACGGACATGACGAAACTATAAGGGTTCCGTTTTTGCCATTTTGGCTACGGAACCCTAAAAAACATGGACTGAAGATGATTGAAATTATCTAACCATTGTATTAACTTTGAACTTGTAATATTGCAACAACAGAAGTTATACATAACTACAATAAATCTGCTGTGTCAATTTGATACCCATTTCTAGACTAAAATAAATGAACATATATATTCCTGGATGATATTGATGGAACACTGAATATTCGCTCACAGAGGCTTGTGCGTGATCACCTTGCTAATCAAATGTGTTACAATAATATTATCGTTACTGAGACAGACATCGCATACTAACGGTTGTCGATGATCGTATTACTGAATGTTAAGCTTAATCTTGTGAATTGTGTTATACATATAAATTGAAACAGTTATGTAAACTTATATAGATTTCCTTATCTATACTTAACCTTAATCTATATCCATACTAATATTATAAATGCGAAAGTAAATCTGTCTGTCTGTCTGTTACTCAATCACGCCTTATCTACTGAACCAATTTGCATGAAATTTGGTATAGAGATATTTTGATACCCGAGAAAGGACATAGGATAGGTTTTATTCCAGAAATCCTACGGGAACGGGTTTTTCTTTGAAAACGCGGGCGAAGCCGCGGGCGGAAAGCTAGTAGTATATATAAAAATGAAACGTTTTCCTTGGTCAAGGCATCACGCGTGAACGGGTGGACCGATTTCGATAATTCTTTCTTTATTATATTCCTTGAAGTACGAGGATGGTTCTTATGTAGAGAAAACGTAAATATTATGTACCATGGGCGAAGCCGGGGTGGACCGCTAATACTTAATAATATTATAAAGCTGAAGAGTTTGTTTGTTTGAACGCACTATTCTCAGGAACTACTGGTCCAATTTGAGAAATTATTTAAGACGTGTAGAGTTAGACGCTTGGCTCTACATGTGATCTCATCATTTTTTCTACGTATATTTCAATCTTTACTAATATTATAAAGAGGAAAGGTTTGTGATTATGTATGTATGTATGGTTTTCACGCATAAACTACTAGACCGATTTTGATGAAATTTGGCACAGATAATCGCTAGATAGACCCTGAGAAAGAACATAGGCTACCTTGTATTGCGAATTATGTACCACGGGCGAAGCCGGGGCGGACCGCTAGTATTAAATAAAACACAAATATTCATAATGTATTTATTGCATACTTTCTATACATTCTTAACCACTCATTACACACAACATACGTCAAATAATCTACTTCATGCAATATAATTTATTCTCAGCATGTACAATATCTAAATATTTAAAGCAATACATTGTTACATAAAGTGCGGTTCAATTTTATTTATTTATTTATTTATTTATTTATTCTTTATTGTACATTAGGTTTAATCTTATTTTATAATATCTTAATGGATTTAAATGTACAAAAGGCGGCCTTATGGCTCTAAGCCATCTCTGCCAGGCAACCTTCAGGTAAAGGACAGAGCATAATATTATACCAAAGGCTAGGAAGCCAAATAACTAATAAATTTAAAATAATTAATTTGAAGAAAAAAAAAAAATAATAATAATAAAATAAAAATAAAGCACAACGTCACACATAATTTATAAATACAACATAAATTTATATATAAAAATTACTTATATTTATATACATATAAAATGCATAAACAATTATACATAAGATTACAATATATAAATACTTCACTATAAATAGATAACATACATACTATATATACATACTATACAAAATATACAATATACATATAATATACAATATACATACAATATTTATATAGATAGATAGTAGTCTTTAAGCATTTTTTTAAAGGATCTTATCGTCTGGGCGATAAGAAATCTTATAGAAATAATAAAATGAAAATGTACCGGCTCGTAAAAATATTTGTAAGTGTGTAGTGTGATGGGCGATGAATTTTAATATACTTGTTTCACTTGTTTTAGAAGTGTAAACTTCATAGTTTAAGGAAAATTTTATGTATTATACTTTACTATAAAATATAAAATGTAACAACGCAAGACGAACTTCCATCACTTTTTAAAGTTTTGTTTATTGCTACGCGATTTTAGCTTGCATTTAAATACTCTTACGTATAGTATTAGAAATTAATTTTAGTTTTGCATCATCGAACTATTCAGCCAATGATCTGTATATTATATAGGTCGTGCTTGAAACTCGTAAAATTTTCAATAATATTTAAATTTAATAGCCACTCATGACTCAGCCTAAAAAATAGCTCTTCATCCATATCTGTATCTACCCTTATATTAAATAGAGCAAAGATGAACTAACTTTATGGATAAACTCAAAAATGAATGCTCAAATATTCATTCATTTATACTAGTAGAAGCAGTAGCTACGTTATTCTGGTATTTCAAAGACTTGTTTTCAAACTCAAACTCAAACTCAAACATTTATTTATTCAATTAGACTTCTTATAGAAGCACTTTTGATACGTCATTACATATTTTTAACATTTACCACCGATTCGGAAAGCAGTAGGATCCTATCTACGGAGAAGAATCGGCAAGAAAGTCAAAAAAAAAATCAAAAATTCTTTATTTGGAACATAATAAAGAATTTTTGATTTTTTTTTTTGACTTTGACTTTGAGTCCATAGTTGCTCTTTTAAATCATGTCAGTTTTTCAATTGAATTTTACAAAATACATAATATGTAACATCATAATATTATATTATAACTAGCGGTCCGCCCCGGCTTCGCCCGTGGTACATATGAAAAATAGATGTTGGCCGATTCTCAGACTTACCCGATATGCACAGAAAATTTCATGAGAATCGGTCCACCCGTTTCGGAGGAGTATGCAGACTAACATTGTGACACGATAATTTTATATATATAAGAGATAATATGCCAAAGAACTGTTTTACTTTATACCCCTCTTCAAACCAAGCAGAGTCAGGATACCAAGAAACAAATAAACTTCAACAATGCTCTTTTAAACACTCCTATAATTGAAGACCAATTTATTTCTAGCACGGTCTTAATAAAGATTTGCGATCTAAATTCAATCAACGCGCATAATTATTCCACTAAGCGGAAATGTAATTATAGCTTCATTGGAAGCTGTAAATTTTAATTAGGAAGGAATACAAAACAAAGTATTGTTTAATTATTGAATTAACATGTGAATCACAATACACATTCGCGTAATTTATATTTGTAAATAGTCGATGCCCGTGACTTCGTCTGCGTTAAAAACATTTTATGCTATAACCAAAAATAACCTTTGTAAAAATATAAGTAAACTGTAAGGAGTATTTTTAGGTTCTCTAACAGTGGAAGTCTGAAATTAGCGCTGGATATTCTAACGTTTTATTTTATTTGCGAATTTTTTACTACTAGCAAAATTACATCCCTCGTTTTAATAAGAGCTGTATATTATCGTGGCATCTTTTTTCCATATAAAGCTTCAATAATCTCGATAAAATATTCATACGAACTTTGTATAGTCTTTGAAAAAAATCTAATAAAACCCATTGAGATAATATTAATATGGAGACGACACCGCCTACATCACTTATGTTCCGCTCAACATACGCCATATTATGGCGTATGTTGAGCGGTTTTTTTTAATGGTTTTAAAGTGAAACGCATCAAATATGCCTTCGTGTGTGTTACGATATTGCACAAATAATACAAATAATACGGAAAAGTGCAAAGGAATAACTTTCATCGGTAAGTACCTAACTAGATAATAATTTTTAAAACTTAGTTAGAGCAAAAAAATGGCGCACAGATTTTGTTCGTGGTGTCTCCTCCATACGTAGTAATAATATCTCAATGATAAAACCTCTCTTTTTACGCTGGGGTTTAAAAAACAGAAGCCTAAATATTTAACACAACATAAACAGCTTAATGCTGAGCTGAAATCCGATCGCCATTAAAGCCGTGGCGTCACAGATAATAAAAAATTGAGCAAATAAATCGTGATCCGATTAAAATGACGTATTCATTTTTCACACTAGCAGATAATCCTGTTATCGTGTGACGTTGACGTTCATTTTGCCGCCTTTTTATGTTTATACAATGTAAATTTTTGATTTTAGAATGTTTTATGACCCATTGGAAAAAGCTTGAAAAGCGTGTTTTTATCTGAGGCATTTTTATATTTATTTTATGTTTTATGGACAAAGAAGCTGTAGTCTTTATTAGTTTAATTAATATCAATAAATTATTGAAGGTTTTCTACAAATATTTTAAATTTTTTGTAGAGTTAATATAGGTTTAAAATTGTTACTAAAACGTCTGACGGAGACACCAGGCTTAGATCGGACTCTGATATTAAATTGTAATTAGATTTTTAATAAAATGAATCGCTATTCTGTCACACTCTGTTCTAAGAAAATTACGATTTAATTCTAATCTGGTTAACAATTTTCTTTTATTTTGTAACAGATTAAAGGCCGGTTTCAGCACTTTGTGATAATGTCACTGATAGCCTAGTTAACCCTTTTCTCTCTTGATATTTTCTACCTGTGAATACGCTCGAATTTCTGCAAAACAATTCTTATTAATACGAGATTTATCTTTTATATTATCTATATATTTACTTTTATTTCATCAGAGATACAGTTTGTATGTTTCTAAGTTTATTTAAAAAAAATAACCAGTAGAGAGCCACTTCTTTCCGAGTTATCAACATTTTTCTCGGGCTTATTTTCCCAGATCTGCCTTTGACAGAGGCAGCTTGTGAAATAATAAATATATTGCAGTAACAATAAATAAAATGTACTTATAAACTATTATCGTGGTGTCACTGTCTAGTTCAGAAGCTGTCAGAAACACGATATTTGCTTACGTATGAGTATCAAATGCGTAATGGTGCCTCCGAGTTTTGAGTGTGTGTAGTTTATGGTAATATTATTTAATGCTTCAATTTAGCCTTACGTATATTGCTCTCATGTACCTACTATGTATTTTTATTATTTCTTCTATTTAGTAGAGTTGGTAGGTTAATAACGTGTTTGTACTGTAATACTTATAAGATTAAGCAGAATTTTTGAATAAAATAAATAATTAGAAGTACTATCATAATGAAAATACAATGAAATAAAATGGTCGGTGAGATGTTTGAGCGTTATGAAGTGACAGATAGAGTTACTATCGCATTTATAATATTAGATGAGATTTAGGAATCAACAATACGTTAGGTATAGATGAAAGTGATTTCCAAAACATATTACATATCTACATTTTTATTATCAGATACGAGGTGAAACAAGGCAAATATACATAATATGACAGCGAACGTTCCTCACATAATTTCAATGATCAAATTTCCTACTCTTCAATCTCACATCGCCGTTTGATATATTGCCACAAATTGCGATATTTTGTGTACATTAGTGGGGTTACACACGCTACTGCTGGCTTGACACACTTGCTTGAATAATCACTGTCAACTCATTTGGAATGTAGAGTCGTTTAAAAAGCAATTAAATTCATTGCTTTGTTATTTACGTTGAAATAGATGCAACAATATTTAGAAATTAAATAATTAATCAAAAATATGTATAATCAAAAGCAGTTACTGATTTTTTTAATGCACTGCAAGTATACTTATTATATATATATTTCTATAAAATAATTTGAAGTTTACACACCAACTGCTTCATTTTAATACACTTATTTAAGCAAGCAAGTGAACAATCAATTTGATTGGATGAGGAACCAACCAACCAGTTGCAAAGTAAATCGAATTTAACTTTAATAACCAAACTATAGAATTCAAAATATTCGTTTCACAAATACCATAATTTAAAGTCTACACTATGTTTTACAGTACAAATCGTGTTCAAGCAAGCTTGTCAATCTTCCATGCCGTGTGTACACATCTTCGAAGCACGATGCGAGGCGCCGTCCCTGTAATGAGATCAATTTATTTTCCATCGATATTTCCTAACTGAATGATTCTCGCAGCCCTGAACAATAATCAGATTAATCTGTGAAAAATATAACGTTTTGCTATATTTTCAGGGTCTTAACTTAGAATTTGAGCCGAAACCGAATTTAGATTTATAAAGAGATTTAGGGAAGGATCTTAAAAGTATGAGGTGTTTTGTTTTTGTTTCACCTATCCCTGTAGATAGTAGTATTTTTAGCAACGTATTTTTACGTGAAATACATATATTATCTAAACCTACTTATTAATTTCAAGTGAAGTTACAAAATGTTGTGTAAGTACTCAAAAGATGAAATACCTACTTCAAATTGCCTTTTTAAATTTATAATCCACTATCGGTCCACCCCTGGTCGGTTCTCTACATGACAACCGTCCTCATACTTCAAGGAATATTATAAAAAAATAATTAACGAAATCTGTTCAGCTGTTTTCGATTTATGCGCTTACCAACACATTTTGAGATTCATTTTTATATTATAGAACATAATTTGTAATAATTCATCAAAATGATTGATAAGTTGGTATGTTAAGCCTACCCTTCCACAAGGGTCGGTCAGCATAATCCTACCTTAATATTTAAAGAGTTTTGTTTAGGGCTGCAAAGGTGAACTTGTTATCTCCGGGGAACCAAGTGCTGGGTAAATAAACTTTTTGTTCAACCCTGAACATTTTCACATTTTCATTATAATATGTAATAGGTAATAGTTAAATATATCGTTTTAAATATTTAAGACAAAACATAAGTGGATAAAAATGGGACACTACAGAAGTAAGCATTTAAATAAATTAAAAAGCGATCCATATAATATGAAGTTTTACCTTTTTTGTCCTACTTTAATACTTATTTTAATAGTTGATTATTGCTAATTGTTATAAATATGAGGATTTCTCCGTATAAAGTTCTTCGCGTATTTAGGTGACTTGAATTATTTTAGAAAAATATATTTTAAATATTGTACAAATGCTAAAACATTTTACGCTATCTTATAATTAAATGAAATTTATTCATTATGTAACAGAAATGGCCAGTAAATTCTTTATTAAATACTAACTGCTTAATTAAGTAAGTTTGGTTCCAACTCTCCGATTCCCAGACTATGTAGACTTTACAATAAATATGCTAAAGATTGTGATATGTTTTCCCTTAGTCTAAATAAATACAAGTACCTGGTTAATCACTTAGACTAATGGATGTTGATTTGTTGTTTAGATTTAAGTATAACTATTTTTTTCTCACTGTATAATAACACCTTTTATAGTTTAATTTTACGCATGTGGTGTTTACCTACTTAAATTGTGCACTTAGTTTTAAGATTATTTTTTTGTATACTTGCTTATTTGTGTAACAATTACTGGTAAACCTAAATAAATAAATAAGTTTGTCCAGATTAATGTGGGGAACTTTTTTGATAATTGGCACTTTACTTTCATAGGTACATCGACCCTTTGCTGGTGATATAGTAGCTCCAAAGAGGCTCTTTATTACATACTAGCTACTCGCCCCGACTCGTCTTTACGGAATAACGTGGTTACTGGTGAAAAGAAAAACATGAGTGCATAAATAGTGTTTAAGTTTGTTCAATGCAAACCCTACAATAAACATTTTAGTCATATGATTTTTTTGCATTCGAAAGCAACTTGAATTTTTATTTCTAACAAATTTATGAAATTACCTATGTATCACTATAATCAAGACCAAAAGCAATCTCAGATTTAAACCCAAAACTTTTTTGTTTATGTCTCTTTTACTTCCGATGAATTATTATCGCTTCCACAAATTTGAGATGTTGCTTTATATTCGTAATATAAACAGCATGTTATAAAACAAGTTCCAATCTATGTTTATGTTAAAATGTTCAGGGCTTTATAAAAAAAAAATACGTGCCACTCGAGGACTGCCGCGGTAAAGCTGTTGCATAGCATCGCATCGCTGTGCCGGTTGGAGTGGGGGGTGTTAGGTTTTTTCGTTACAGAATTTTTACATTCGGTCGCCGCGCTCCAAATCTGAGATAAAAGCTATGCAATAGCTTAAAAAAAGATTCCTTTCACGTTTATTCACCTCAATTAACACATAAATATCAATTAAATACCATCTCAAGTTATATATCTTAACTATTAAATAAAACGCATAAATTAAGCACAAATTGGCAAAGTGCATAATTGTAAAGTGAGTTAAAGTTAGCCAAGTGATATTTTAGCCTGGCAAGTTAGTACAATGGCTAAGTTGTTAGTGGTCGCTTACATAAACAGAAAACTTTGTTAATTTCGACATTTATTGGCTTAAACTTGTTACAGGTCTAAGTTATTGTCTGTAGTTAGTTGTATTGTTGATTGTTATACATTCTGGAACTTTCTTCGCAATATGTTACACAGGATAACAGAAATCTATGGACGTACTAGAACTACGTATTAACTAATAATATTAGACAATAATTTGGTTTGTTTGATTTAAGTACCTATATTGTGATAATAATCTAAAACATTGTAATTTAAAAAGACTGATTGAATGAGTATACAGTAACAACATGTTAATGTGAAATCATTACAATATCAATAGTATTTAATTAGCATTATATGATCTTATTAATTAAAAAACCATAGTATCAAGTGGGCGAAGTCACGCGCGAAAAACTAGGAGATTATAATGCACAAATATTAAACGCTACATACAAAGTACAAACAACATGTGTATCAAATTAATTAATTCCTTCCAGTCGCATTATTACAATTTTAAGAAAATAAACACGAACATTGCATAATTACGTATAATAATTACCTAAGTTTATTAGCACAACATTAATTAGTATGATCAAAGCGGCCATGATTATCTTTTGACGCTAATTTAAACTTGTAACTTTGAAATTCGAACGTCTCCCGCGTAGCGTACGCGTTTTCCACAGATTAAATAATATAACACTGTTACAAATATTTAGTCTGTCCTGTTTAACAGATTATAAATAACCTTTTGATATTATAAAGTTGAAATGAAATTACTTTACTTTACTTTACTTTACCCAATCAATGGGTAGAATGTATTAGCCACATAATATTGTAATTAAAAACATCTATAATTTGTAACTACATTCTTGCAAATAAATATAA
Source organism: Colias eurytheme (assembly GCA_907164685.1). Classification (NCBI taxonomy): domain Eukaryota; kingdom Metazoa; phylum Arthropoda; class Insecta; order Lepidoptera; family Pieridae; genus Colias; species Colias eurytheme. The sequence continues at coordinate 4,529 of CAJQZN010034508.1, read as the reverse complement.
TTTGAATTTGAATTTGAATTTAAAAAATCTCATTTAATGTTATAAAACTAAATATCAAATTCCTGAAATTTCTTTATTCCAGTAAAAATAAATACATGGAAGGCAAAAATAAATTATTTTTATTACATATTTTAAATGATAATAATTAATGTGATGAGTTGTTAAATAAAACGTTTATTACTTATTTGATTTCGTAATTTAAACTAACTCTATATTCATAATCAATATTTTAACAGTTAAATAATAACTATTTTATTTAGGAAAAGGAAATTCTCATCCCAGCTTCAGAGTAATGTGGAGTAATGCGACATTTTTTATAGGTTGAATCTTTAAATTGTCTCAAATAAAACATAGGTCTCGTCTCAACCAATCATCTCCATTGAGTATACAGTAACAACATTGCTAATGTGAAATCGTTACAATATCAATAGTATTTACTTAGTATTAGGTATACGATCTTTGGGAATGTGTCCTCTCACAAAAGAAATCTAAAAAAAATATTTGAAGAATAACATTTTTCATTGTGGTCATAAAATCAAACCGCATTCATATGCGGTTTGATTTTATTGGCGATATATTGGAATTATAAGGGAATTATTATCTATCAAATTGCAAATTTTGAGGGAATGATCATGTATTAATATCTATACATATTTTAAAAATAAATATTTTGCCTTCTGTAAACGGAAAACCGTAGTTTCATTTCACAACACTGTGTTTTATTTTTATTGTACCTTTACGAATCCAAAATAATAATAATTTGATGTGGAATGGTCACTATATCCGACATCACAGATTTTTTTATTTGGCCTGTCGATATGTAGCCATGGCCTAATATTTATTTTGTTTATAGCAGAGCAAGCAAAAGAACGATACGGCCACAATATAAACACTAGCAACATTGGTGGTGTCACAGGGATTTTCTGAAGTACCTAGATCATGTTAAAGTAACAAGTATTTTGTGAACTAATACCGTTGGCACGGTTGCTTGGAATCGTTCCATCGTCTAAAATCTAAATGAATAGCTAAATTTAGTTAAAATCGAACTAATCCAAATTTAAAACAAAGTTTTTACTGAAACTCGGTGAAGCAGCCGTGTTACAACTTTTGAAGTGTAGACCGAACAATTAATGTATTCGTTGTGTAATAAACTTTTCATCGAACGAACGTCGAAAGTTTGTTTTCAAACATTGTTTGAACAATTTAAAGCCTTAATTGACGGGAATACGCATTAAAATCTATTTAAATTTGACATGAAAAGACAATCCCGAAATTCATGGGAAATAACTCGAATTATATAATTTACTTTGATGTTTTCATAATTTCAAACACTTTGTGAAAGGTTCTTTGATACAAATCTACTCCTTATTATACAATTTTGATTTTACCTATACTATGACGTATAGTAGCCGCCTGCTTGGTGGTTGACGCGTGAGCGTAGCACCGAGGGGCCCTGGGTTCGATTCCCGGTGGAGACGAAGAAAAAAAATGTCTCGGTCTGGTAGGACACAGAAGGCTGATCAGTGATCACCTACTTGTCCCTAAAGAAAATTGATCAGTGAAACAGATGTATAATGCATCTGCCCCTTACCCCACTTGGGGACATGGGACTTCACTTTATGACGTATAGTATTATATTATCTGTGCTATGACTTACCTTGGCTACTAACTAATAAGTCGTAGATATAGATAGTAACATATTGTATGGTGAGAAACTAAACATAAAGATATCCAAATTATGTCCAGGGAAGCGCCCAGCAAGAACAAGTTAATTTATCTAGATAATTTACAGTCTACGCTTAATGTACCAAGAGATACAACTGAACCTAAGTCACACTTAAGTGCTGGTAATAAATGGTTGAGTTCGCTCTCAACAGTGTTTCAGATGTTTGGCCCAGATAGCTGGTAGCATTGCTCCAACTACTTGTATGATACTTGTGTAATACTAGCTGAAAATACTTGTGAAATACTAAGTACCTGATGCTCGTGTTTCGTCTATAATTGTACCTAATAAAAATTTTCGAGAGAAAACCTATGTTTTCAAAAAATTGTAGATTCCGCTCCAACGATATATGAACGATTATGCTCCAAATATGAACGATTGAACCATCTAAAATGATTATGCTTAGATAAATAATTGCTTCTTGGTAATGCTCCGAGCACCAAAAAAGTAGGTAGTAATGTATGTATTATCTAAATTTAATCCTAACCGAGACTAAAGATAGTAGTTAAGTATATACAAATTTTTTGACGTGACAACGTCTTATAATTCGATAAAGCCGGCTGCACGCACGAAAAAACATGACTCATGCGGCGTTACCTCGCTCTGACTCATCTGAGGCGTTCCATGTAGCGGCTGAAGTGCGAGCGAACGTGGAACGAGCGACAAAGAAGCACAATTGGACGTTGTCATGTTCAACCACATATGTTCTGTGCGTTCAACTATCGTCATTCGTCAGTAAACCGACTTTACAGACAACCAATTTTTTAAAACTAGCTGTGCTCTGCGGCTTTACCCGCATTGCTCCGCTCCTGTTGGTCTTAACGTGATGATATTATATAGCCTATGCCCTATAGCCTCGACAAATGGGCTATCTAACACCGAAATAATTTTTCAAATCAGACCAGTAGTTCCTGAGATTAGCGCGTTCAAACAAACAAACTCTTCAGCTTTATAATATTAGTAGAGATAACATACATGTCGTATTTTATTACTACTATTGACATACCTGTTCACAATTTTATAAAAATACAACGTATAAATAAATCCTATTTCTCGGGGACTGCGGCTATCTCATTTTCCGTGTCGTCGGACAACCCTATTTACCTGCAAAATGTTAACCAAAATGTTATTTGAAACAGCTCTTTCAAAACAAACCCAATCCTTCTAGAACTTATCGAATTACATTCAGGATCAAAAAACATATTGCCGAAACGCGGGAACAAGGAAAGTTTAAGAGTTCCCGGAGTTTGCTTTGTAATTCAAGACGGATGATAAAAGAATATTATTTTATTTTTACGGCGACATAATTTTACTATGATATTATATTAAAAGAAACCTCTATTTTATTTATCTTTTTGTTGGAAATTCACCCTTTTCAACCGACTTCAAAAATGGGGATACCTACTCAATTCGACTGGTTTTTTTTGCCAGAACTTTCGGCTGGATGTCCCGATTGTGATGATTCTTTTTTTTATTTGAAATGTAGTGCATTAGGCTTATTTAAATTTTGTATGGTTCTGACAGTGTGAAGGAGGTTTAGTTATTTGTTTAAAGAAATGGTTGAAATGATCGATTTGTTATTTAATGTTATTTAATAACTCTCTGACAATAACCAGGAGAAGCTCCACATGACCACAATGTTACTGAACTGCCGCGGTAACCCATCAATAAACTGACCACGCTGTAAACTGCAGAACGTTCACCTTTGAATTTCTACAGCTAAATAAATAAAGAGGTACTGACTTTTATTTATTTATCCCTTACAATATAGGTTTTCGTAGTAAAGTACTTAGGTGTTTTAATGGAATCTAAAATCTTAAATAACCTCTTTACAATTTTTATTCGCCAAAGAAGTAAGCAGCGTCTGTCGAGAAAACCGACCAGAGAAAATATTAAATGTCTATGATCTTATAAGATTTCCTTTTCAGTGAATATAAAAGATAAAATATTGAAATCTATGATGAAAAATATTTTAATCATATTTCACATATTAATAGAGCAAATATTAACCATATTGGATCACAGTCTAAACTTTTCCTAATATTGAAAAATATGTCCAACTAGTTTGTGTGACCATGCGAACTCGCAAGTTTTAAACTATACTAGATTTCCGCCCGCGGCTTCGCCCGCGTTTTCAAAGGAAAACCCGCATAGTTCCCGTTCCCGTGGGATTTCCGGGATAAAACCTATCCTATGTGTTAATCCAAGTTACCCTCTATATGTGTGCTAAATTTCATTGTAATCGGTTCAGTCAGGGGCGTGCACAGAGTTTTTGGACAGGGTAGGCAGAAATATTGCAATGATAATAAGTCATAAAAACTAATATTTCATATTGCAGTACAGAGTACTGATATTTGATTGGAGATACATAGTATTTCCGCAAAATAATGGAAAACATATCACGAACATAGGTCATATTATCTATAAAATAATTGTCAAAGTAGGTATGATATCCTAACTAGTATTCTATATTATGTAATTAATGATTAACTTTACCTTTGTGTATTACAAATTCCGGTATAGATCCATTTATAGATCGGCCTTTTTCCTATCACTCTCTGTTTGATAAAAGTTTATTCATAAAACAAAAATCAGAATTTTTCGTTAAATTAGGTATGCCTTATTATCTTACAAAATACACTGATGATATACATAATCTATTTAAGTATTTAGTTACTCTCAAAACACTTCACTTGCAAATTGTCGTAGTAAACATTATAAATTTTCTCAAAAAACAAATTTAACCTCAGAGTAAACGTACTCAAATTTCGACGGACCGAAGGACGATTTTTAAAAACACAAGATT
>CAJQZN010034507.1:0-16430 GCA_907164685.1 Colias eurytheme | reverse complement strand
ATCTTACGTTTTGATTGATCCAACGTTGGTTGGATTCATCGAAGATTATTGTTAATATTTTACAGCACCCAGTAGCAACGTCAAACGAAACCGTACAGGTAAAATTACTTTTCCGATCCGGTGCAATCTCGCTACGAAAAACTGACAAGAATAATTGGATAAATCTGAAAAAATATAAAAACCGCAAAGTTGCCGGGATTTCGTCATCCATATTGCTTTCGTTCTAAAACTATTGGTTGCCAGATTTTTTGGATCTTTGAGTCTGTTTGGATTTGACTTCTTTATGCATTTTTGGTAGTCTATGAAATCCGTCGATACTATCGGTCAATTAGGGAAAGCTGGCATGTTCACAGTACTCACACTTATGCAATTTCACTTACAGTATGTTCAAAAATAAATGCGACTCTAGTTTCATTTTAGACTTGAATTGTAAAATGGGTGCGTTGTAGATATATATATATATGCAAATATAATTACTTATGAAAGCTCTCATAATTTACCTGTAAAATTATAATTTAAAAGTAAATCAATTGATGAAGTTAATTATTTATTCTTATAATAATCAATTGGATAAAAGTATTAATAATCATTCAATTATCAAATAATAATTAAATTCCTGACTTTGGTCGAGTAAAGATATCTAAGAAATATTATATTTGTAGTAAGTACGTAATACCTACCAAATACCAATACGCGCTAACAATTAATATGTGTTACTTACATGTTTATTGTATAATTTTCACACTATTGGTTTTAAACTCAAACTCAAACATTTATACAATTAGACTTCTTCTAGAAGCACTTTTGAATCGTCATAACAGTTTTAACATTTACCACCAATTCAGAAAGCACTATCTATAGAGAAGAAGAAGAATCTATTTAATCATAATCGTAATCTTCTACTTCACTGTAACTTTCATCGCTCGAAGAACTCGATGTTTCGTTGTCGGAATTTCTTAATGTTATTATAAATGAGTCAGTGTAATTATCTACTTTTGGTTCTAATTGAATATATTTTTCCTCATGTTCTCGCGTCTTTCTCCAAACGTCACTAAACATATCCAGACTAATAGCATTTGCTTCCTTTCTAAATAATTCTTCCACAGTTTTCAAGTTAAAGTTCACATTTTGTGATGCTACTTTCCCTTTAATTATGCCCCATAGTAACTCTATTGGGTTGAGTTCTGGATGGTATGGTGGAAGGCGCAATACACTATGTCCATATAATATGATCTTTGAGGATTGCATCAAGTAGGTAAAAATTGTGTATAGTTTGGCTTATTTTTTTTAATAATGTGATAACTCTGATTATTAATTAGTAATTTGATTTTTGAAAAAAAAAATGCCGATTTTAGTCAAAATTTATATTTTTCTAACAAGATCCTTATCATCCAAATTTCCACCTTGGTGAGAAAAATTGACATTTCTAATGAAAATGAACAAAAAATTAAATGATTTTATTAAATACTGTAAAATAGTCTATAATTCTTCGATTTACTGTATCACAAAATTCTTCATAGATTTTTAGATATTCGTACTACACCAATTACATCACCCTGTATTTATAAACAATTGCAAAATATGACACATACATAGGCCGGGAGATACTGACACAAAATTTCGGGTCATTTGTAACAGAATGGCGGTTCTACAGAGGTCTTATTACGCAATGACTAAAAGAAAAATGATGGTCAGAACTCAGAACGCTGGTACCGGCGGACTAGTCGCGTGGGCGTTAGTCGAACTCGTCGGATAAATAGCGAAAGTCAAACGATTTGTAACACTAAAATTTTAGAATTCACCGATAGCCCATAAAAAAGATGTAGGCGGTAGTGTCATGCCATACTTTTCCGGTGTAACTTACAGCCCCCCATACCGACGCGATGCGTTGATTAAAAAAAAAACAATTCAAACATTTGTACCAGGCTAACTTTTGCACAGGTAATCATCATCGTACAGACATTTACGAAAATCGCCATGCCATACTTTTCGGACGATTCCAAATGGCCACCATACCGCCGAAAATCTGCAAAAAAAATTTTTTTTCACCAAACAATTTGTACCAGTATTGCATTTGGATTTTTGGAGAGTATTTGATAAAATGTGACCATTATTATATTTGCCATACTTCTAGTAGGGGGAAAAAGTGCTGCTATACTTGAAAATTAATTTATTCGTCACGTTTCAACAAGATAAAAAGTAAAACAACTAAAACCCAACTACGACAAAAAACGACGCTGAAAAAGTATAAAACAAAAGTTAAATTGATGAACTAATAAAGAAGCTATGAACGAAAAGATGTGAATTATATGCAATCAGCCCATGAATACAGGTAAAGTCACAAGGAAATGCTAGTAATATATATATATTCAAAATGTGCAAGTAAAAAGCTTTCAAATGATACCAAACACGGCATATTTATCTTAACTTTATTTTTTTACTCTGTATGTTTTGTCCGCTAGAGGGCGCCACATTAGATTTTGTGAAACCCCATATAGCCTATAACCAGCGGACAATTAAGACGCTTCTAATGATATGTCATTTGTCGAATTCTGATAAGTAGTTTAGAAGTTACGAGGGAACAGATGAACATACATACATACATACATACATACATACATACATACATACATATATACATACATACATACATACATACATAGCCTGTCAAAATCATAACCCTCCTTTTGCTTTGCCGTAGTCGGGTAAAAATACGACTGTACAATACGTAAAATAATTTTTTACAGTATGGGATCATTATATTCTGTTTGTTTGTATACAATTCTACCTAGAAAAAAATATCGCAGATTGCAAACATGGGGCGGATGATTGTAAGACTTAAGCCAAGACGTAAAAAAAATGAAAAGAATTGGCGATTTGTACCAGTACGGCATTTTTGGAAAGTATATGATGCAACGTGACCATTATTATATTTGCCATACTTTTAATAGAGGGAAAAATTAGTGCCATACTGCTACAAATCGTTCAAACTACGAATAAAATCTTACAATAAGAAAAAAAATCTTATACACATTCGCCACCTCCCACAGGTATGGCATTATCACACTTCTATTTATAATCATTCAGGAGTTGTTGAAAAAAAAAATGTAGGGTGGTACAAATCGTTTGGAGAGAAAAAAAAATTCAAAAATTTGCAGATTTTCCGCGGTATGGCGACCATTTGGAATCGTCCGAAAAGTATGGCATGGCGATTTTAGTAAATGGCTGCACGACGATGGTTACCTGTGCAAAAGTGAGCCCGGTACAAATGGTTGAATTGTTTTTTTTTAAATCAACGCATTCACGTCGGTATGGCGGACTGTAAGTCACATCGTAACTGTATGGCATGACACTACCGCCTACATCTTTAAGGGCTATCGGTAAATTCTAAAATTTTTGTGTTACAAATCGTTGGACTTTCGCTATTTATCCGACGAGTGTGACTAACGCCCACGCGACTAGTCCGCCGGTACCAGCGTTCTGACCATCATTTTTCTTTTTGTCATTGCGTACTATTTACTAAGACCCCTCTAGACCGCCATCCTGTTACAAATGACCCGAAATTTTGTGTCAGTATCTCCCGGCCTAACATGTGCAATGTGTAAATGTGTTGACGTTCCAGCTCTTCTTAATATACCTATAAGAAGTAATAATGTTAATTAGGTACTACCACCTACTCAATATTAGTTATACTTTTAATTCCCAATAATCATTTATTCCACATTAAATAAGATCGTTAATATATTCATATTTTTCTGACACAAAATTTTAATCATCGGAACAGGAAAAATGGCGCACATAATTAGTTTTTCAATTGCGACGTCATTGCTGTCTCTAATGTCATGCCCACTCAAGGTAAGATTAGTCGGTTTTATTTCCGAAAATGTCCAACGTTTCCATGCTCGTCTGCGTTGTTTAATCAAAATGTTTGTCAATGTCAAATCAAAATTTATTTCATGGTAAAGTCAGAAGCAATTTAGTAATTTAAACGTACAGGTACTTAATATGTTCTTAGTTTGACCATTACCAGGATTACATAAAAATAGAGCTTATATGTAATAATAACTTCTTTTTTAATTTCTTATACACAAGAATACTTTTATAAAGAAACATACATACCATTTTAAATATTATGTGTAGTGTACACTGTACATATTCCAAAAGAACTTATTAATATTTTAACATTAACTACAACACTAGCCACATTATCCATACCTAAATAAACGTGCAAATTCTAAACACACAATTTTATTTCCACTTTTACCTTAATTGTAGCCATTCATACAAAATATTAATATATTACCAACATAACGTGATTGGTTTCATTCACGTGTAAATATGTAAATTGGCATTTATTTAAGGCCTTCCCATCGTCATGAATATCTGCGTTTGTTAAAAGCGGAATGCAGAGAATGATGCTGTCTGTGCTGCTATGTTAATAATAAAATAATTATTCGAAATCCGTTGAAATAAAATACGTTTTTAATTTACTGCATTCAGGTGTATAAAAACATCTGTGTAACTAAATATGATTGAAAGTGATGATACTTGAAAATACAAAAATTGTACATAATGAAGCGAGTTTTGTATTAAAAGTGTTGCACGTTGCTTTGTCCATTCAAAAAGTTTGTCAAATTCTACACTGTTGAATGTTATTTTTTGATAACGCTTACTGATACAATATGAAAAATATTTTTATAGTGTCATTGTTGCTAAACATTTTCTGGTTTAATTGTACTTCATAATATTATTATTAGTTCACTTGCGACGTACAGAACAATTATTTTTGCAAGGTTTACGTAAGAATTTTTTTATTTCTTTAAAAAATAATTAATTTAACAGTAAAAAAACCAGATTAAATATGTTGCAGAGTTTAAATTCCTTGTTTTCTAAATAACTAACCCAATCAAAGTTGATTGGGTTAGTGAACTCGGCTTAAAACATTCTCAGTTAGTGAGTTAAAAATTATTAAACATTCTTCGATTCCTGGAAAATCCTTGCGCTTAATTGGAGTAAAGTTTCAAGCAAATAGACTGTGACCGTATTCTAGGAAATATGCAACCCGTAGAATTAAATAACATATTGAACGGACTGTGTATTTGAAATACGTTTAAAATAATTATCGAAATTTTATAAATAATTTAAAAAATTGAAAAATGTTGAAAAATTTTATTAATCGTACATTCGCGAAAAATTCAAAGGATAAATTGATAACAACGGGTCACCATGAAATTTGACTTTGATTGCAAAGCATTAAATTTCGTAGTTTAGGTCGTAATTAGACGGAAAAAAAATATATGGCATGAAAAACTTTGCTTTTGTGCTTAGAAGACTGATTGAAAGAAATTTTTAAAAATCTCGGATTTTAATTTTTGATTGAAAATAAAACTATTGAAATAAAAATGTTTATTATTTTTATTAAGTTTTACTATCAAATTAGCTTACAGAAAAGTGGAAAATAACTTAAAAGTGCACACTTTTACTTTTTCTTTTATGTTCATAGCTACTTTCTCTCAATAAACCCCAAATATAGTCGCCCATCATGTTTTCATTGTATTGGCCTTGATAGCGTTGTTCAAAATTCATGATGTCCTGATGGAAACGTTCTCCTTGCTCTTCGGAATAGGCTCCCATATTGTTTTTAAATTTATCCAAATGAGCATGCAGCATATGCACTTTTAATGACATCCTGCAGCTCATGGCCTTAAAATTTGTAATTGGAATTTGCCTTACCTTCCAAACACCTTTTATATACAAGCAACATGTGGAGCCCATGGCTTATCTTGATTCCGTACAGGACAGTCAAAATATGCTTCATAGGCTTCACAGAGAACGAGAGATGTCTTTAGTTCATATTTCACGTCTCGAACTTTAATAAATTGACCACATATAAAACAAAATGCATCAGCATCGTATTTGCACTTTCGTGACGACATTTTAAGTTATTCTGGGCTTGTAAATAATACCTGATGGTTGTTTATCACTCGGGTGCCATCTAGCGACACACTATAAACGTATATAATACCCCACTCTCACCGCGCGGTCTTTTTAAAAATATTAAAATCAATTAAAATTTTATTATGAGAAAATTGAAAAATTAGTATTATTATTATAACTATCACAAAAGCAAACTTTATACCGAAAAAAGGTATTTTCTTTTCGTTTTTGTGCATAACTAACTGGAAAATAATAGTATAAACTTTAGGACAAAGAACGAAAATTTTTTTGTCGAGTCGTGTAATTGAATAAAAATACAAGGACCACTTTTACGACTTATAAACTTCATTTTCATTAAGCACTGAGTATCGTATACATTACATACATTATATTATGTCCTTTTATCTGACAGATATGCTAAATAGAATATATCCAGAAGTTTTGAACTGTGCAGTTACACAATATTGTAAAAGCTTATTGAACTGTATTGCATAAATCAAATGTAGAATTTGAAATCGTGTTTCAAACTTTACGAAAACTCCTTTTTATTTAAAAATTCAACTTCAGTACGCTGGTGTCCGCAAAAATCGGAAAGTAGTCAATAGATTAACTTGAAATTCTGTTCAACGTAGACTGTATAAACATTTTTAATATTTATAAATTCTTATGGAAACGTAAAAATTCAAGCAAACGCTACCACAACGAAAATATTTGTGTTTAGATATAACAAATATCCTTTTTCACGTGAAAACCACTTTATATGAAATAACATATCATGAAGACATTTATAGCCTCATCTTTATGCGATTAAATCATATTCGTTTATAAATAGTTAAGTTAGTACAATCTTTTCGAGAGTGAAAAGCTGACATGTTCCACGAAAGTTTAAAAGGGTAAAAATACCTTACTTCAGACTATTATTTCCCATATTAATAATGAAAAATAGTGCTGCATTACATGGCTTGTTATATGGCAATACAGGAGTTCTATGAAAAGGGAATTTCAAGCGAAAGAACTACAGATAATCCAAGCTGAATTAATCTAGGAAAAGTATTTCTATAAAGAGCAATAATTCTCCCATTCAATATTACAGCATAATAACAAATTCCCACAGCATACTATCAATTACCATAATAATAACGATGGGCCAGTGTTGCCAGCGTGCAAGTCACCTGAACCAGTTGTCCAGTACAATTTATGTTCGGACATAGGAACGAAGCCAAATCGGGCCGGTTTATATAGCGAACATCTTGCCAATACTGCGTTCAAATAATGTTTAGAGCCCACGGAATGTTTATGGCTGACGTGGATGGGGTGTAGTTGTTTTATGTCTTGTCAATTTTGTGCTTCTTGGGAGTAGTCGTCGGTGTAAAATGATTCACGACTTCTTCTAGACGTAATACGATGGTGTTCGTGTGTGCATGTGTGTGTGTGTGTGTAAGAGTATAAATGAAATAGGCAGAGAAGGAGGAGTGTGAAAAGTAAATTGATGCATAAGGTAGTTAATCATTAGATAGTTAGTAGATATCGTAAATTAACACGGGCGAAGCCTAGGTAACTGCTTAATAATACTTCAAGTCTAATAACCAGCACTAGGTACCTATTAGCAAACCTAGCATTATGGCACCGTCCCCTAGATAATAATAATGGGACCCTTTGTTCTAGTACATAAGTTTTATACAAAAACCGCTATATGTCCTTATAAACCTTTCCCTATCACTTAGGAAATAGGGATGTGATGTTATTTTATGGTAATAATAAAAACGTACTTTAAGTTTCGATGTGACGATGTCTATTCGCGATTTGGAGTGTTTCCAATTTCCTATGAAAATGGGTTAATCTTGAATAGGATATACGATTCTTTTAGTGAAAAATGTAAAGGTGATGAAGTTAATATTAATAAGCTCTTTTAATATTTTTTTGATGCATGATGTAAAAATTCACATTGGTATATTATACTTACACATTATAAACCTACCTAGTATTTTGTAAGTCTAATGTGAAAAAAAAACAAATCTTTTACTATTATTATTCCATTTGATTGTATTTTGGTTTTCCCACTAGAGCCTCGATTGTATATAAAATATTATAACGAGAGCCAATTCAAAATAAGTAATAAAACAAAATAATGACAATATTAAATGCACTGACCGAATCTCAAAAATTACCCTGCAAATGATGTAATGCGAAATGAGTGCAATTACATAACATGGTTAATGTTTTACTTTCATTGGTTTTAATTAATGAAATTACTATGTGGTCACGAATCAGTATGACGCCATGTAATTCACATACACAGGCAGCTGCTGAAAAACTATATTATAATATAATTGGTTTTGTGTGTTTTGGGCAGTATATTATACTACATGTACTTAAATGGCATTTCATTCAATGACTGCTTAATTAGGACATCTGGATTCATATAAATAAGAAGTAAAGAAAGAAAATATTTATTTCAACACACACAGACAACAATGCTCTATTCATTTTCTTATTATTAGCGACCAGTTTTAAAAGCATGTAAACGAGAAAGTTGACCACCTGATGTTAAGTGGTCTCCACCCTCTTTAAAAGTTGCTACACTAGTGTTGTGTTGGATGCTTTGTCCTATGAAGAATCCACTTTTTATGTCCTACTACTCCTGTTACTTAAGTATTTAGTCTGTTCCAGGTTGTCGGGAAGAGATCGCTGTCTTAGCGATAAGACCGCTTGTTTTGCTCAACTGTGTCTCTTTCTTTTATATATTTGCTTTTGTAATTTTTATTTCCTGGTGCACAATAAAGTACTTTTGTTTGTTTCTTGTTAGTATTTAAATATACTTCGTTATACTGTGGTTATACTCTAGCTGCTATACAATCTCGAATAGTTTCAATCACCACGCCGAAAATGGCCCAGAAACTAAATTCCGGCCCGTAAATTAACATCGGCAGTTTAGCAGCGTCGTGCAGCTTAACAAAATTACAGTTTACCGCAGGCTGCAGCGCATGGTCAAGGATATATTGCAAAAGAATGATATACTAAGCAATAATAAAGCACGAATTGGCGGCCGGCCAGATGGAAGACACATCCCGGCCGTTCCGCTCACGTGACGTTCAATATACGCCGGTTTTTATTAAGTCACTTATTTACGCATCTTGTGTATTCTTATTGGGGTTAATTTATTTGTGTTAATATAGGAGAAGCTAGCGATTGGTGGAAAGATATTTGTAGGGAAAATTAGTCCACTTTAACGGAAAAATTAACTCGTTTCCTATGGTGTATTTTACTGGTGTTATTGAAGATATTATACGACCAAATATTATGTAATGTAAGAAAATATTGTGTATGTTATGTATAACAGTCACTCAAACTTCGCTGTTTTTAGTGAAGGCCACTAACATATTTGTTTCATAAATATTCCTTCAAATAATTAAATAACAATACATACCAATTTCAAGATATTCTAACCATCAATTATTACGTGTGAGCGTCTAATCGAGAGGGCCGAACTTCGATCCCCTAAGAGCAATTAAATAAGATTCTAGTAGAGCAGAAGGCTGATCACTTAGATGGGTACGTTTACGTTCTAGCTACGATTTTTCTTTAAATTTCAATAAATGAGATATTTAAAATACTTTAATTCGGTTTTGTTCTTAAAACTTCTTGTACACAATCCCTCTATATATCTCTTCTAAGACTCTATATAACTCAGAAATAGTACTTTTCAGTCGTACTTTTAGTAACAAGCATTCATAAAATTCTTTTCATATATTTTGGCGTGAAAATTTTATCTAAATATAAAAAAAATAATTAAAAATACGTGTGGCACTCGAGGACTGCCGCGGTAAAGCTATTGCATCGCATCGCTGTGCCAGTTGGAGTGGGGGGCGTTAGGTTTTTTCGTTACGGAATCTTTACATTCGGTCGCCGCGCTCAAGGCCCGCGATAGGAGCTATGCAATAGCTTCAAAATGAATTTTTAAACAAATTGCCATATTATAACACGTAAATTGAGATATTTAATATTTCTCAGCCTTGGGTTATTTTCTTTAATATAACTTAGTGTCCCGTAGCGTAGTATATTAAATTTATGATTCCATACGCGTGTCGCCGTCGAATTTATAATAGTAGTGATAAACTATCTTCTATAGTATATTAATAGTAGTGATAAACTATATTCTTATGATCTGAATATTTGAACCATAAATCAGTTTGAAGGTTTCAAGGTATTATTGACGTATTTTATAAAGTATTAGGCGAGTTCATCGACTTTAAAATTGTGTTTTTGTGTGAAAGAATATTGCGAAATATTATGAAAAAAAGTTATTGATTCCGAAAAAGTTTTGCTGTGATCTTTCTTTTCGTGTAGCTATAAATTAATTTTGTGAATCATTTTTTGACCATTATACCTACTGACATAATAATATGACGATTCTTTAATATTTCCCATACTATACCTACATAGCTGAAAACAAAAAGTACTTTAGCATTTTCCGGTCAAAAGCAATTTGCATCAGGACTTTTCGAGAAGGTTTTTATTTAAGCAATATACGGTCCCGGGAAAAAGTTAAATGTAGGGTAACTCAATTATGAGCTACCGTGTGTCCCAACTTTATCACGATGACTTTCATTTCGGTCAAGATACTTGTCAGTTCGGAAGTATAAGCATTTAGGAAAAAGGTAAGCATTTGATAAATGCACACCCAAATTTGAGATTTCCGCCACCGTAATAAGAATGTTTTTTCATCGAATATTGTAATCATATCAGTCGTTTTATTTAAAGAGTTAAAAGATAGCAAAGCCCTATGTTCAGTTATGCGATAAAAGTTTTTTAACATGTGGATATGCTTTTGTAATTTTGGCGGTAAACGTTTTGCCAGTTAGAAATTTTAATTGACTTCGTTATATGGGAATATATAAGCAGAAGTTACCACAAAAATATTCTGAATTTTAGATAAATTGTTTTATTTGGTAACGTTTAAAAATTACAAAAACAAAACGAAACAAACAAGTTTAATAGTCAGTTAATTGACTGTGGATATTAAATATTAAATATTTTGTTTTTCTATTTCCTACTAATATTATAAATGCGAAAGTTTGTGAGGATGTGTGTGTGTTTGTTACTCTTTCACGAAAATATTACTGAACCGATTACAATGAAATTAAGCACACACATAGAGGGTAACTTGGATTAACACATAGGATAGGTTTTATCCCGGAAATCCTACGGAAACGGGAACTATGCGGCTTTTCGTTGAAAACGCGGGCGAAGCCGCGGGCGGAAAGCTAGTAATCTATATAATATTTCCATTGCACGAACGTTTTTATGTAGGTATGCTAATGCAATAAATTATAAACAAAACGATATTGTATATAATTATATTTTATGCGTAGTTATTAAATAATTATTTGCATCACTATGTATGATGAACTTACTAAAAAAGATGTGAAATAATATTATACTTTAAAATATTTTATTTATTTTTATTTTAATATGATTATTAATAATATTAAACATAAATAATATTATTTTAAAATGGTATTACAAAGTTGTATAACAAACCTACATTTTAGAAAAGTTCGCTTATTAAATAATATATAACATTTATATCGACTATCGATATATTTATGTAATATAGCCTCTTAGATTGGCATTAGAAAACTTGCAATATAAAGTTTCAAACGCTCTTATTTACCAAGTTATTCTTAGTCTATATTTAAGCATACGTTGTTTATAAATAGTTATAAGTGGGTGGTTTGCGCTAGGTTGAAATATTTTGAAGTTTTCCATAAATTATTATTAGTATGGAAATAGAAATTGTTTTGAAGTTTGACCCACAATTTTGTTCACATATTGTTTGGTTAATTAATGAATATTTGGGAAAGTTTGTGAAATCTTTGAAAAGTTGGCTGATTTAATATTAATTAAATATGTAGGTAGCATGTTGAATTTGGTTATGAAGCTGACCTATATCTATGAATTTTTAAGCTATTGCATAATGCATAGCTTCTATCGCGGGCCTTGAGCGCGGCGACCGAATGTAAAAATTCTGTAACGAAAAAACCTAACGCCCCCTCACGACACACCTATGCTATGCCGCGGCAGTCCTCGATTGCCGCACGTATTTTTTTAAATATCTAATTAAACATATTAAAACCCATAAAAGTAACTTCATGTATGTTAGGTATGAAAATTTAACGCGCCTATGGAAACGGAGTTGAAAATAAATTAATTTATACATTCTTGGAAACGCCAGCGGCTCACTAATATAATAAGCTTATAAATTTGTTTACATATCTTTATTGACTAATTTCCATGAATTCAGCTGTCTACTAGGTACATAATAAATATAATATGATAAAATACTACAATGTTATATACTAATAATAATACTACAATACCTCATTCCTTGAATGCATTCCATTCACGCACTAACTAGTACATAATATATTATAACCATAGCATAGTATACAAATACAAGTTGTTTGTTAAAAATTATTATGTGGCTGAGAACAATCTCAGCCACATAATTATTTTTAACAAACAACTAAACTACCCTCAAATGGTCA
This sequence comes from Colias eurytheme, assembly GCA_907164685.1. Classification (NCBI taxonomy): domain Eukaryota; kingdom Metazoa; phylum Arthropoda; class Insecta; order Lepidoptera; family Pieridae; genus Colias; species Colias eurytheme. Next base: position 3,945 of record CAJQZN010034507.1, on the reverse strand, counting down.
GAACTGGACAAAAAAGACACTTTCAAACAAAAAAAATAATCATCAAAATCGCTTCACCCAGTCAATAGTTCCGAGCTAACAAACCCAGAAGAACCTCGTTTTCATGAAGTCGGTTGAAAAGCTAATAACATTTAAGTATCGATTATACCGAAGTTCATTACTTCGCAACCGATGCACTTACCCTGATGACTGCAATACGTGGACTCAGGTGGTCGCCTTTTTAATGACTGGTAATAACCGTGTATTTAAACTTCAATACGTTGTTTATTTTATACGCTTCATTACGCAGTGGTGCTTCTTCGGGAACATATTTTATGGTTACCATGCTTTTATGATACCATATTAAAAATAATATACTCTCTGTATATTTTCCAACAATACTAAGATATAAGAAATGCAACTATGCGTAGCTAAAACTATTTTTATGCTACTACATTTTTTAAAGGCATATATCTATTTTGATAAAACTTATGCCATTATGATATCATAATGGCATTAGTTTTATCAAAATAGATAAAGCGTGATCAAAATGAAGCTCTCGTGGTAAGAGACCCCATATATTTTTTTCTCTAATTAACTAATTTTATGCAGCTTATCGATCTCTTCTCCTCGATGTTCATGCATTTAAAACTGGTGATTAAGATTAACTGCAGTAAAAACTAAATAATTTAATACTTTTTTTAAACTTTGCACACCTAATATCTCGTTCTATTTCAACTAAACAAAACTACTAGATATTGTAACAGATTACTGAACCTAACTACTACTACTATTACTATTGTATTTTTTATCACCCAAAACAGTTATATGGCGAATTAAAAACGCCAAACAAATTTTTATCACCCCAAAACTGTGAACTAAAAATCGTTTTTCCTAACACAAAAGTTGCAATCATTTGGCATGTGTGAATGATTGGTTTTATCGTACAATCTATGTGAACCCGCTCGGCTTCGTAACACAATTCAACGGATTTTCGAATAGATTATTATCTAAAGGTATTTGCATACTAGTTCTGGATATTATTAAATCGATATAAAAAGTGTAACACAAGTACGAACTTTTAAATGAATATCTTTATAATTTAACTAGCTGTGATCCGCGGTTTTACTTCTAGTGCTCGGCTCCTGGTAGTCTTAGTGTGATGATAATAATTAATATATAGCCTTCATCTATAAATGGGCCATCTTACACCGAAAGAATATTTCAAATCGGACCAGTAGTTCCTGAGATTAACGCTTTCAAACACACAAACAAACTTCATTTTTATAATATTAGTATAGAGTATGAAACATAATCCATATTTTAGATACATACGACAAATAGGCTTAAATACAATAGAGTTAATATATTCAGTTAAAAAATAATTTAAGTTGTGATTACGATTAAATGGAAAAATATCTCACAGAGACACAAACATCATTCATCTTTTAGAAGATTTCTGCATTGAAATAATAAATAAATTAGGTCGTTATAACTGGACTAAAATATAAATTAAACAATACAACTTGAAACGAAAGTTAGAGATAAAGGGTTAAACCAAAACTTTATATCGGACAAAACAAGGAAGCTCGGGCGATCTTAGCGAATTTCTAACAACAGTCGAATTTGTATTTCTGGGGATCACAAACATTTCGATTGCTAGTTAGCAACTTTACTTGCCCAATTACAAAGGGCGATTCGCTTACAGAATATTTATGCAGCTAAAATAGAAACACTTCTCTATTGAATTGAAACAAATTCTGTATATTGGAACGAAGTTCCTAATCACGCGTTACGAAAGGGGGCTAGATGGAATCAAGACCAAAAGTTGTAACGACACTTTTTGTAATAGTTGTATGCCATGCGGCATGCGCATGTTTCTCTGCCCGTCAGAGAGAGCTCTCTCTCTCTCTCTCTCTCACCGAACTTCGTTCCATCCGTGTGTCTTATAACCCCACTTACGTTTTATTTTCTGTATTACATCACTTTTATAATCTTAGGAGAAAAACGCTTTCATAGAGTCAACAAAGTTGTATTTGATTATGCTTTTTGTATAATAACACCAGTATTTTAATACTCAGCAAAATAAATGAATGTACAGTGAATATACACCTTTACAGCAATTCATTTTCATTCGTCAATACATGTTCGTTATTCATTCTGAGCCAATCGCGATGCCGCTTAAAAGTTTTTACAGTTCTGCTGAAAAAACAACCAATGATTTTGCATTGGCGGTTTTGTTAATAACTTCCATCAGGCGATGTTTTTTTATGTTTGTTTTGTATTTTTTGTTTATGTAAATTATATTAATGTAAATTATGTTGATAGCTAAAATAAACTACAAAATAATTAAAGAAAATTCGTTAATTTTGTTGCCAGCTTATCTAACTTTAATCGTAAAATTTATATATATAATATACGGAACTTAATTGATAAATCGTTATTAAATTAAGTTACAATTCATATGTTATTTCCCGAAATGTAATTATCCATACTATGGCTTCATTGACAAATCTCAAAGGAGATTTACGCTGATCGAGCGATATCAAAATGCATAATTACCACAGCTAATTACCTATGTAATTACCTATAGCTTATTATATCTCAGGACTGGTTATAGTTGCCACAATAATTATTGTTCTATAGACTTGCCTGGAATTATTTTTGTACGAAATAATGTAAATTTAATTAAACTTTTTTATGTAGAGCAAAAAGCGTCAGACATAGGTAGGTACCTCTGAAGTAATGTGTATCTTTTATTTTCCCCAAATTTTATTTTATAATATAATATTTCGCATTATATGTATAATATTTGGTTTCACTTAAAACTCTTAAAAGTGAATAAATAATTACATGGCTTCTGTAACTTTACATTATAAATGGAAGATTTGAAATTGTTGTAAATAAAATGTGAGCATTTGTTTTTAAAATCCATTTGAGTTGCGTTTCCTTTGGTCCGTTCGCATTGTTCCTCATTATTCATAATTAATATATCGTTTTGTTTCAGAATTACCAGAGAAGCCGAAAATATTTGACGAGAGCGACAAGGAAATAATTGGTATAGCCGGCCCTTACATAGAAGATACAAGTCTCAAACTTACCTGTGTTGTAAGTGGAGGTAAAACTAGTGGAAAACATTTATTTGTGGTAACATTTTATCAAAATAACTTCTCTGTTTCGTTAACTTTTAATTGGTATATGTTATTCGTGGTACAAGTTCTGTAATGTACCAATTTATGTTCGTCTTTCAATGTACGGAGACCGAGATCACATATTTTACAATTACGGGACCATAGGGTTCGTGTTCTGGTTTGTTCTGTCCAATACTTATAACTTAATGACTACAAGGTATCACACGAGTAATAATATATCTTGTTATACCAATTCTAGATATTATGTTTTGATAAATTCATCAGTCAAATTAAAGCTTATGAATGAAAGTGAACATCAATAATAATAATTCAACACTCAACATAATTAATAAATATGTTAGATTGTCTATACTTTTTATTTCATTTTTAATGCGATTTATTCATTATTTTATTATTTATTGTGCATCCAGACATTTCAAAGACTTTAAAGCAAGCGTGGTCAAGGGTAGAGTCACGTCAAAAGAATTTTATTTCTTTAAACTAAATAATAACAATTATACATTGTATACGTTGCTCCTAGTTTTATAGACTTGCTAGCAAAATTGGTAATAATATACTTTATCATTTTAGAGCACAAAAAAAATTATTAACAAAAACCATTCAATCCACTATCCACGTCCAAATATTAATAAATGCTTGGTACTATTATTAGACCATGTTTTCATCCACATAACTTCCAATAAAATAAAATTATTAAATATTATTTTTTTAAATTTAAAATTATTAAATATTAAATATTAATTTCATAATAAAACCTTTAAAAATTTAACCGAACGGAATAACTCGCACTCTTCGTGTTAAATTCAATTTCGAT
>CAJQZN010034506.1:0-39102 GCA_907164685.1 Colias eurytheme | reverse complement strand
GTCTTTGAAAATAGCTGAAGAGCCCCCGAGATATGTGTGAAGGTTAAAACTGAACGAAGTTTAAATAATCCTAACCTCGACCTGGCTGGAGTAGCGGAATGTCGCTGCGGTGCTCTTTGTCGAACATTTTGTGCATTTATATGTGCGATTGATGTGTGAAATGCGAAATAAGCTGGAGCTTTTTGTAGCGATGTGGTGTATATTGAAATACGTTTTCGCTATAAATAACAACATTCTATTCAAATTTATCACAAGTGTAATGTGCCAATTAATAAGCTTATTTTCTTTTCAAGTCTTCTAACAGAAAGAGATATTGATAAAATATTCACATAGCAAGAAAATTGGCATACAAGTAACTTCTTTGTAGTGAGTTACGTAGGCGCTGGTCAAAGAACAAATTCTTGAAAGTTTGATGCAAAAGCGAAAATTCGCAAAATGTGCACAGAGCGGTACATGCAATATCCGGTACTAGTAGAACGTGCTGATGCTGGGAATTAACTTGAAATTGTTCAGAGCGTAATTGGTATTATTTAGACGCTTTTCTAAGGTTGTATGCAGATTATTAGTTATTAGTACAGTATAAGTTAATTCGGAAATAACAAAACAAGTTTTGTGCAAGCTTTTTTGCCAAACAAAATATCCATCTCTTTCATAACAAGGTCCTTTACTGGCGACGTGTAGGTATGCCGTATTATCTTCAAATCCCTATTCTGTCATTAATAATTTGAATCATGGTATTTTTAAATGCTTTCCCTATGTCAATGTTTACGTACGTCGAACGCACGTTGAATTACGCATCAGGATCATTCAGGCGGACAAGTCGCAGTAATTGCTGCGATAATCGCGAATATGGTAATATCGCCGCTTTGTCGCGCACCGCACGGGCCCACAAAGCGATCCGCCGAATATGCAATGGAAATTAAGTCGGATTGTGTGTGGCCACCGTTCGATTCCATTTACAGGGACTGATTGATAGGTTGGGTGGAAAAATTGGGACTTGGATTATATTTGATTTGAAAGTCTATGTGAATTGATGATAGATGGTCTACGATTCCGCTTATCATTTTGATTTTTGACTATTTTCATAATTAAACATTTCATATTAAAGTTTTACCTAGTAATGGGTTTATCAGTTCTTAGTCTAGCGGGATATATCCTGATCTTCATATATTATGGAATCACAACATGCATCCAATGCTAAATCTTGGAGTTCGCAAAAAAAGAAGTAACAAAACAGCCAGTAAAAGTTTTAATGAGATAATGACGCGTGTCTCGTGCAGCAAGCCTGATGTTGAACTTTTATTGGCGAATATCGAATATTTCAATCTTACACCAAGTCGATTGCGGGACGGATAATTTGTTGAGAAGGCTCTTGCAGGGACTGGCGTCGTGTCATGTGAACACTCATTTACGATCGTGAATTTTAAACGAATTGGGGTGGTAGGTACGTCGATTTTGTGTACTGAAGGAGATAATTTTGGCGGAAATTATAAATTAACTCGTTGAATTATTGTATAGGTTATCGTCAAGTTTATGTATGCAGATGAATTTGGTTATCTAGGTTATTTCGAACAACGAAATCAGCTCAGCTCTAATACCAACCTAGGTCTGAAGACGTTAATTAACGCTAATTGTGCAGCTGGAACACAACATAAAAACGAGCTCTGCACACTTTTTAAATAAATGTTACGTGCAGGAGGAGCAAAGTTTATTATTTGCACGTAATCCGATCTCTTCACTCATAGTTTAAACAAGTCAACATCGTGGAATGTTTAAGCCGCTTGCGCCAGACGCTCTTTTTATTCTGTTAATATCTTGAACTTTGCTCCGCGCCGTGAACTCGGCAAAGAGTGGTTTTATTTTTAATGAATGCTGTTTACAAATTTCGCTGATTTAAATGAATGAAATCGGCGGGAAGGAGTCGTCTTAGCGCAATCTGTGTCGTGCAACTAGTTAGCGCTTATGGCAACTGAAAAGATTAACATGAATAATTTAATGGCGCTTTAATACTTTCATTTTTATAATGTTTCAAAGAAACGCTCAATGACACTTGAAGCCCAACAAAAGGAGAAAAATAAAACATCATTATAACGATTGGGCGTATTTTGAAATTAAAAAAGTTTCGTCTCACCGCCCTAATTAATACGGGCTCACAGGGGTAGGATATCTGATATCACCTTCCGCTCGTTCCTTGTTTAGAAGTTTTTTTGCCATTCGCCTTTACAAGTGTTTAATGGAAACCGGTTCTGTATTTTAATTAGATGAATTGCAAAGTTTCCAACGATTACACGCTAGAATAATTCCGAAGGATGCCTCTTTTCCTCAAGTATTATAACAATGAGTTTTTAACAATAAAAGGTGCTTGATAAAAATGGAGATACAATGTTTCACAAAGAATAGGTAAATAACAGAAACAAAAATCAATCTATGTACATATATTCTCAAGTCTTTTTTCATTTATAGTTCGCAACTTCAGGTGTCGTGACCACCTGAAAAGTATGATTTCTACGTAGTTTGTGTCTATAGAATCCATACTTTTCTCTATTGTGCCTATTCCTCGGATTTTCTTACCACCCCAGTTTATATTTGTCTTAGTTTTAATCAAAATTTAAATAATCCGAGTAATATTTCTGTTTCATTTGAATTCATACGCATTGATCAATTCTTTTCATTATAATTTTATTGCCAGTCTTTATCTGTTGCTCTATTTCAATTTATATTGGTCCTTTTCATATTCAATTATAGCTTTTGTAGTGTTCTTCTGATTCTGATTAACATGAAACAAATATAATAATATATCCATCTATAAGTACCTACTGCGATGAATTCGTTATCATTCGATATAATAACAGTAGGTACCATTATATCATCGTTTAAATTCCTTTCATTTAACAAAATCATTTTACCTTCAAACGCCATATTTATATTGAAGCATGTAAATTATTTTATCCTCCGTTTGCGTGCGTCTCGATATTTAGGTAAATTTTGGATACGGAAATCGTTAGCGAATTCAAAGGTTTTTACTTTCTTATCGGGACTTCGTTTGACGTTGGAAGACATTCTTGAGATGAATAGAACCATATAATAACAAAATAGACCGAAACTATGTAAAATATCTATATTTGTTGGAAAGTGGATATTTTCTTTCAGGATGCGTGCTCAGTTTTGCAATATATTAAAAATAAACTACTGGCAATTGCAGAATAGATGTTAGTGGTGTATTTTATGATAATAAGAATAATTCTTTTCTATGTCTTTGAAAAATTAATTCGAAATATCATCCAAAATTAAACAACAACCGTTTGCGTTATTCCTTTACCATTAACAGTTGTATATCAACAAGATATCACAATTTAGCACGGAACTGTGAATCCAGGAATTGGGTTATGGCCAGCCATTTTGTTATAACTGACGATTCCGCCGTCAACGGCTTATCGAGATTCGATGCTGGTGTTTTAGGTATGTACGTGTGTAGAGTAGCATTTAGGGCATTGATTGATGCTTCCACGCGTCGCCTTTCGATGATGTGTAGACGGATTTCTCGATTTTTCTGCCATCAATCATGGAATACCGGACGTGATCGGATGGTGGAGGGAATTTATGCATATAGGTAAATTTTTAACAGATGGAAAATATTTTTCCAGTATGTTGTTGCCTATAAAAGAAATGGTTAGTTTTTCATTCCAATAAATCGAATTCGTGTTAGCTCAAGTATTTGAGATATCATTGTAATGAATTGTACCTACTATACTACATTTAATGATTATAATTTTACATCAAAATGTCTTATAAACCTTCGATGATGACGACGATGATTTACAATCACTTCTAATTTATGAAGAACAATAATTAATTAATCGTTGTAATCAAATGGATTCTTTTACATACTGGGCGCCCGCTCTTATCAATTTTCTACCCCAGAACGCGGCAACAGTTGGCCGATGCTTGAGTGGCGGTTGTGTGCGGTAATTATCATACAGCTAGATATATATAGAATAGCCACTTTGTAAAGTTTAAATGTTGAAATCGTGAAAAAAAATTAAGAATATGTTGAGTAAATTTCGCTTAAAATCACTAAGACTCCGAAAAAGTGCTATAGCGATTGTATTTGCTCAAATTATATTTCCGGTACGTTTATACAAAATTTCTTGTTCATTTTATTAATATAGCTGATTATAATAGAAGACAATATAGCATTGAGTGTGTTGCACATCTTATCTGGTGAAGATTTACGTTCAAAACATTTGAGAAATTCCAATTAAAAACTATTATAATTCTTCGGACGGAAAAACTGGAAAAACGTGGAAGTAATAAAATGAACATGGAATTTATCAAAACAAGTGTCATAAGCGTCTTTTTAACCCGAAATCGCCCGCGCCTTTTGTTAAATAAATTTGGAGCGTAATTCTATTGAATAAAACTTCGTTATTAAACTAAGTTATGGTAATGGCGCAAAGCCAGGCAGCCTGTAAGGTATTTATTATTTCATTTGAAAGCTTCTGAAAAAAGAGATATGGGCAGGATATTTTTATGAATTAATTTCATTGTTTAATTTCAATAAACGTTGATTTCCCTAAAAATATGATAATCCATTTCAAATATTCGCTTTTTTCGTTAAAATTTGTAATGTTACGAATAAAGTTTAGTTATTTTAACTCGGGTCAAGCTCTTCAAAGCGAGACGCGCTAATTAGATTACCGCTAGCAACGTAAACTGTGGATTTATAAAATAATTTAAATTCTGGACTAATATCCCTCATACATTTTCATATCACACGCTTAACGTATCACTTTACTAAGATTTATACATACTGTAACAATCTGTGAGTGAATTTGGACTCCTCCAAATTGAATATCATAATTTTACATAAATTTTGTTTAGTGAAGGTGTTGAGGGAAGGAAGGATTTTATTTAAACAAGGTATGGGTTGCGTTACATTGTTCATATGCTTACAACAGGTTCTACGACTATGTTCCATAATTTAATATAATATTAAAATTAATTAATTATTATTTTTTTGCTTTTCTATATTAATATGCCTTTCTATATTAATCGTATTATTTTTTTGCGTCATATCTTATTCATGGTTCTGTTCATTTTTTTTCATTCGGAGCATTATCGTGAGAGCCTTATAAATGTATTAAAATAAATGCTCCTGCAACATCAGGATACATTACAATAATATAAAAAAATGAAAATCATTATCCTTATAAGTAGAGATTGACATAATCCTTATACATAATTAAATCCATACTAATATTATAAATTCGAAAGTAACTCTGTCTGTCTGTCTGTTACTCAATCACGCCTAAACTACTGAACCAATTTGCATGAAATTTGGTATGGAGATATTTTGATACCCGAGAAAGGACATAGGCTACTTTTTATTGCGAAATATGTACCACGGGCGAAGCCGGGGCGGACCACTAGTATGTTATAAATTGTTTTGTTATAAATTGTTTGTTTTGTTTAATTGTTTGTGAGACATAAGTAGTTTATGAATAGCATGCATGCATTAGTAAAAATAATTCCTTATCGAGGCTATAGGTACGTTACATCTGAAGCACTTAGTAGAGTCCTATGATTACATCGAACCACTTAAAAGCCTCCCACTATTTAAATTCCCATTTTCCACACTGAAGCACTATTATCACAAGCCATAACTGGTCATTAAAACCGAAAGGTGTTCGCTAACGATCCGCGGGCGCAGGAAGGGTTGCACGATTTTCCATACAATTAGCTGCAGCGGGTCAAGGGTGGCACGCCTCGATGCACCCGTGTTTATTGGGTTTCGGTGTAAGTGTACCATAATAGGTACGGCACGTGTAATGACCCCGCAGGAAAGTTTTATTGCAAATTTTGGCTTCTTTTTCTAGTATGTTCTTAGTAACACGTATTTGAATATTTTAGATAGAGCAAGACAAGTGTTGCCTGTTTTTGAAATATTTAAGAATTTGTACGGAGGTTGTAATCTCGTTGGCACGTTCGTTTTTTAGATTGTTGCCTCCACGTTTCGCCACGATAAATTGTTATCACACCACTACTACGCCTAGATGTACACTTTCAAAAAATATTTATTATATTTTGCGAATGTGTATATTTAATAAGAAAATTTTAACAACCGATGAACTCAAAATGTGATACAACATTAATTGAATATCTAAAAATATAATTTATGAACATATCAAAAATTATCAACAAACAAAATTATCCTAACCAAAATTTCAACTACTGGCACAAGAATGCCGCTATAGAATGACTTTTCCTTTCCTAACTGTGACTAAACTATAACATAAATTAAACACGAAAGTCTTCGAAACATTTCGAATCTTCACACAGTTTACAGACTCTGCATAACTCGGTTTTCCACACAAGATTAATTCTCTTTCTATACGTATATTATAAAAAGGAAAAGCTTTTGTTTATTTTCGAATCGATCGATTTTAACAATTCTACATAGGTTTACAGAGGAGCACGATCAACTTTTTTTCTCCGCTCTACTCGGACGAAGACCGTTTAAAAATATAGTTTACATTAAAATAAAACTTACACAATGCCACTCGTGCTAATGGCTCGCTGTATAAACGGGTTTTCTTAGCATTGTTCTTGCGCAAACCTCGCCGGGCGCCGCTTGAACCCACTCGGCTAGACGGTGAACCTTTTAGCTTTCAACCACTGCTCCACTGCTCCATTGCACTGACCGACATTTTGTCAAATTACGCACTTGTCGATCGTGACTATAGGTTGATATTTTTTTAGATTAGTCTTTATAAATTCGAAAGAAAAAAAACGTTTTTATTTTCCACTTGAAGGTGTAATTGTAAAAAAATTAAAGCCACATAAGCATTTTTTTTACGTCAGAATCTTGAAAATAAATTAAAGAGTTCTGGCAAATACAGAACTATACTCAAATTGTTATAATATGATGTACAAACTTTTATAATATAAAAGTATTAGGTAAGTGCTTTAGCTGTGGAAGAGGAAATTATAAAAAAAAAACAATTTTTCAAGGAATCTTCGAAGCTAGATAAGTAATGCGTATTAAAGACGATGTTTCATTTTACGATGTTGTTTTATTAAAAACTTAATCAAGCGAAACTGAAGAATCTGCAAAAATGATACGCTACGAAAGTTTTATGTGATTAAAAAGTATTACATTTTTTCCAACCTATTTACTTAGAGTCTTCGAAAACAAATATCTTAAAGTGCATATGTTCAATGTAAAAAATCCAATAGTGCGTATATTTTTATTGTAGAACGTTCCATAGTGTACCTAATACCTATTGTGTATCGTATAGAATACTGAAAATAATATGCACGCTTTTTTTAATGAAAAAATTGCTACCACTGATGTATCGAATTATCTCCTAAACCAAGCATGTGAAGAGAAAATATCGTGTATCGATTGCCCGCCTCTGAAATTGAATTTAGCCAGCATATCAGATTCAATTAGTTCATAGAGGGGTGTTAAATATTCGTTCCGAGTCTCTGCCTCTAGCGTGAAACGGAACAGTTGAATTTATTAGTATACGCCGGACGGTTATTTTTGTTCTAGACTAGTTGCACTGCATTGGATTGTTGTTCTCGAAATAAACTGTAGGAATAAAGATGTGTTTTGATGCGATAATTCGTGAAAATGAAGCTTTCTATGCTATATTTCAATTTATACAAACTAGTATAATTTTAACGAATTTTTAAATGTTTTGATCATCATTATAACACTTTTTTTAGATATTAAATAACAAACCGCGAATGAGTATAGTTAGTAATAAGAATTATAGTCGTGGTAAACATAAAAATATTACTGTAAAAAACCATATTATGTTACTTAGGCTTAGGCTTATACTAACATTGAGCGAAATATTTGCTTTGAGACCAGCTAGCTAGCTTCATATTGGTATCTATCGAACATGTTACACATATTATAGTATAGGTATATGATACTAGATTGATTGCGATTCATGGTGACCCATATAGCGATGCATCTAGTGATATTAAATCAGTTGGTAGTATTGAACTAAATAGTACATTCGTAACGTAATATAATAACTGCAAATTCTTTCTGCTTTTCCTAATCCAATCTCTATTCATCATCACTAACGAGATGTAATTTCAAATGATCGTGTAGTTTTGAAGTAAATCGTAAGAAACAAAGAAATTTTTCCTCTATATAATATTGTAATACATATAAAGGTTACATCGCGTTTCTCACTGTAATCTAGAGGCTTGATAGCAATCGGTCGTGTCGTATCTCTCTCAAACCTTCCACTGAGCGCCTCTTGGAAGCTCTTGCCTAAAGGTTGCGTTACAATTTGTTACATCTAGACGTCTTGGTAGTCGATATAGTGTTATTGTTTTAGTGGTAATGTGCGTTTGGAGAATGTTTGTATAGGTGTATAAAATTGTTTAGAGCAAAACTAAACAAGATCTTACTCTGAAATGTAGATAACATGTACCTATTTGTTTAGTGTTTACATTTTATAAATCAGAAAAGTGGTTTATACTATAAACTGTGGATGTTAGATAAAGTTAAACATACGTATTCAAAGAGCAAATCAAAATATATTGAAATCTTCTTATATATAAAAATGAATCGCAAAATGTGTTGGTAAGCGCATAACTCGAGAACGGGTGGACCGATTTCGATAATTCTTTTTTTATTATATTCCTTGAAGTACCAGTACGGTTCTTATGTAGAGAAAACATAAATATGTACCACGGGCGAAGCCGGGGCGGACCGCTAGTGCTATATAAACGGATGATCTTCAATGCTTTGTAGATACGGTAGTCGAGCTACTCTGACTTACAATGTATCTTGCAATCATTATCACACTGAGATATCTGTAATCTACCTCAGATATACAGTATAATACGGCTATTAACCTGCCACCTTCCCTGCCCTTATATATCACCTTAACGGCATGTGTTGTTTACCATTACAAAATATGCGTTACTTGTATTTGCTACGTAGTTATTTATAGGTATACATTATTCATTATACCCTCGTCAGTCTAGATTTCGTGTGCTACAACCTATGTTACTCAATAGTACAGGTTTTGTAGGAATTTTGCAAGGACAGATTTAGTTTGAATTTTGCTCACTTGTCAAGGAACAGTGAAATTACAATAATTTCATGTTCTGTAGTTCTTTAACTATATTTTTTTCTAAAGGCTTTGTTTTGTTACTGAGAAAATATGTAGGTAAATATTGTCGGTAACCGAGCATAATCGACAGTCGATATTTTCTCTAAATAGGTACCTAATTAAAAATTTAATTGTTAAGTTATGCCTGTCAAGGTGGTAATTGTTAAAAAGATGTACTGACGATTCGAAAGTGCTTCTAAAAGAAGTCTAATTGAATAAATAATTGTTTGAGTTTTGAGTTTTAAGTATCAATAGATGCGAACAGTTAAAGCTGTTTGTCTATTAATTAGGAGCGACAGACAGACGGTGAATACCTAATATCCCCGCAAGCGACAACACTGCAATTTCAGTTTCAATTTGCGTTTCTTTTGTCGCCATTGTGCGAGCTCCCTTTTGTTGAATACACTGTTTTACACTTAATTAGCTACGTTTGTTGGTATGGTTGCTTGACCAGACGATATGTGACATGTTAGGGGTGTTGTATGTCCTCTTAGTGTTGTAAGAAGGGGATATTGACTGAAAAATGTTAAATAGATATGTATCGGGAAGTCGAGTATGTTTGATGTTGTATTAGTGTTAAACGTCCAATCGGTGGCTAAAAAGATACAGGTATCTATAACTAGGTAGGATACAGGAATATGCATAAATATAGGTCTAGTTAAAATGTTATGTTTTACTTTTTTATTTTTTCTGTAATAGCTATGTATAATATATGATATGAGGATTAAAATGATCTTACTGTACGCAGTATGTATCTACATATGTAGCTGTATGTTTCATTTTCGTAAATTTTATTTCGAAAATATAATTATAAGTTCTTAATTATACAGAGGAACAATGTACTGCAGGATCAACTATATCTCGCCTGTCATATCTATGTCCAAGTTATGCCTTTGTTTTGCTAACTCCACATGAGCAAATAATGGAAAGCAAAGTTCAAATTTCTCTCTCATATTTAATGCAAATATATGTATATGCTTTTAAAATGAAAACGTATTGTACATAAAACATTGTCCAGGAGCATATAAAACTAATCTCTGGAAAGAAAAACAACTCCATTTAATAAAAGGGATAAAAGAAAATAAAGTTTAATAAAAAAAAGTTAATTGTTCTGTTTTGTTGCGGCTTATTAATTGTCTTAGATGCCGTGGTTGCTAATTGTTTTCTATTCAAAGGGTCATTTATTAAATGTTCAAATAAAGAATGCTTTTACTATTCTATTTAGGGCCGATTTTTCAATGCTTGGATAAAAATTATCCGGCCAATAAATTACACGATAATATTAAAATGTCACGTAAACTGTCAAATACGGGCAATTATAGAATACGTTTTTAAAATGGTAGTTTTATACATTATTCGACGAATGAGTTTTTAGAAAAATTGGCCCTTAAAAATATTTTTTGCGTAATGCCGAATAGTATTACTTACTAAAAAGCGTTGAAGGTATAATACTATTAATTTAAATGGTAGAATTATAAAATAAAATGAGTCTCGTGAGTGTCTCTTCTCTTAACTTTACCGTTATTATCACAGTAAATCATGCCTGTTGCCAAACTCATACACTAACCAATAAGCCTGCGCGCAATATCGTGTGCGAATAAACACAATACAAAACAATGAGGACGCCACAAAGTGCAACATAATGGTTCGGCCACACAGCACGTGAGAGCGCGGACACGCGAGGGATGGTCGCGCGCGATGTTGCGCGGCGGCGGCGCGTGCGCGTTGCTCGGCGCGCCGTGCTCGCGCAAGAATGGCGCTGTGTGCACGTGTCGGATACACACGGCTCTGCTGCAGGTGAGCACAGTCGCATAATGGCAGGGTCACATGGAGCTATAGGTAATGTCGATACGAAAGTACATAGTAGACTTTTTTACAAGGAATATCATGTTCTTTTATTCAAGGGATAGCGTGACTGGCACACACCTCGTGTGCTCCAGTAACACACGTATTGCAGGATATGTAAATGGAGACATATACCTATTAAGAACTTACAATTAAAGTTATTGGTATGGATGCGCACTATTCTTTTTAGGAATATTGTCACATAGGTTATGTGTATCCAAATCACAGTCTCCTTACGATTATGTAGAGGATATAATATAAACAAACGGGAACCATCACTATCTCTGAAAAATATTTCGTAAAAGGTGGATATTAGCATCAGCTAATAGGTCAAGTTCTTAAAGAAACTCGGTGTTATTTATTTTATAAAGAAATATAAATTTCACTAAGACTAAAGAAAAATATTAAATGGTTTAAAACAGACAAATTCACCCAGTCTACACCTAATAAATTTATTTCATATCCTTTTACGACGCGCTAATGTACCCAGTGGGTTCCCTAATTGTTATTTACTTCTCATATAGCTGTATATTTTTTAAACGAATCCCTTTTATAGACGATTGTCTGTACTTTTACCCCTATAAGAGTGAAATTATGTTCAATTGAAAAAAATGAGTTGAGAAATAATGGTTAGGGAGCCAGGTGCAAATTTGGTTAACTATTTCCTCTCAAGAGATAATTCGTCAGACGCATGAGAGTATAGTATTATAAAGCCTCGTGAACGTCAGCTGGCGCTCGGTTGGGGGGGTGCCTCCCACGCACATAGGAAAAAAAATACATTCATTCATTCATTTCCTCTCAGCTAAAAATTTGTCAAATTGTAGCTAACCCAATATCTCAACTAAAAAAAATAGTCAGCTGGTTACAACATGGTGTTTTATACGTCAGCTGGTGTCTCGAACATGAAAGTTAAATTTAAAGAAAAATTTATTTTCCGTTATTTCCTCTCAAACAAAAATTTACCTGATGATAGCTTATATGTAACTGTGGATAAATATATATGTCAGCTGGCTGTATCTTGGTGGAAAAACCGTCAGCTGATACGGGAGGCTACAACCGCTCTTCCCCCCAACCGAGCTCCAGCTGACGTTCACGAGGCTTCATAATACTATACTTTGATGCATTTTACTAATTACCGCTTGAGAGGAACTTGGTCATAAAATCTGCTGCTGGCTCCCGGACCATAACTAGTACTAACTACTTGTAACATTCTCAACAGATGAAGGAAACTTTTAGCTTTTTAAACTATTAATTATTTTGCGATATCTACTAAGTTCAACCACTTTCACGTCACTTTATATTCTAAATGTAGTTCCATCACGAAGTAACAACACAAAGTATGAGTTATAATTGTTTCGCGATCCGCAACAAATTTCCTGCTGCGGTGTCTTTTAAAAGTAGGTATACCAAGTTTCTATCTAGTTGAAACTCGATTATTTGTCAAGTTTTCACTCGATATTTAACGGGAGATATGTAATGAAAATGGTCAATATGTTTCCATTCACAAAAAGAGCATGTGTGCTGAGCACACGTGTCAGAAGTGAAACTACTTTGGCAAGATTCAAAGATACCAAAATCTTCGCCTTATTCATGACGTGACGGTATTGTCACGACCTTGAAATTTTACTTTAAACACGCCTAAAGAAGTTTCACTTCGAAAACATTTAGTTTACACTGAAAAACGTTTTATACGTTTTCACCAAGAATGAACATTATTTTGATTAACGACGCGAAAGACGCCGTATTAAATTAAAACAATAATAGCAGAGTTAGGAATTACGGGGATTGTTTTCTGAGCAAATAGAAATGTGTATTGCTTTCAGGGGCTTATTTTTATTTACAACTTTTGCTGTCCGTTGATAAGATCTATTGAAAGGAAACAGGATTAACTATATGTTAGTGATATTGTTTATTATTGAGGAATTAAAAAGGTACACAAACAGTACAAAAATAAAGAAAACAAGGGTTCTATTAAAGAAATAGAAGATTACAACGTTCACGATCGAATATCGGTCGGTACAATCACAAAGAAGAGCATATGTAGAATTAAAACGTCTGTTTATATCTGAAAATTTCAATCAATGCAAATATCGTATTCCCTGTCTTACTAGATAGAAACTCAGTATGTTTATACTTACACTAGCGGTCCGCCCCGGCTTCGCCCGTGGTACATATTTACGTTTTCTCTACATAAGAACCATCCTCGTACTTCAAGGAATATAATAAAAAAAGAATTATCGAAATCGGTTCAGCCGTTCTCAAGTTATGCGCTTACCAACACATTTTGGGATTCATTTTTATATTATAGATATTCAGTGTTGTTGATGACTCCTTTGTAATCAGTTAAGTAATACCCTCATTCACTGACAACAAGCAACAAGATTATAATTAAAATACGAACGCAGCCGCGTTACAGCGCTTTGCGAATAGAAAGAAGCTTTTGTTTTTATTTAAAATTGCATCGAGTGTAAAGTTTACCATCGCATTCCACTATTGCGAGGAGTGTATAATTATCCTTTCATTCTCCTGACGCGGAAACATCACAGTTTATGAAATAAAAAGTTTGCTTTTAAAATAAAAGCCGTGAAAGGACTGAGCAAGATTTTTGTAGAACAAGCGACGCGGTCAGTGACCGTTCGCCATGTTTAATTTGTGCACGAAACGTTTGCTCGTATGGCCGGATTGTTATCGCTGATTAGGTATACGCTCATATCAGCTGGCACAATGGGCTCCCGGTTTCTATATTGTAGCCCCGCTTGTAAAAAATTCAGTCTTCAATTTTTTCGTGCGTGAAGATGCGACACTAGCTATCGTCCCTACAAAAGGCTTTTGACAATGACTCTTGAATACTTTTATGAGGAAGCCTATCGAAATTATGTTGTTTCAGTATTAACCTTATGGGTAGGTAGGTATTTTGATACATCATTCGAAAAATTTCCATCGTCAAAGTGCACATATAACATTAACGATATCCTATCAGTTAAAGTACCTCCATAAAAGAATATAACAGACAAAATGTACCGCCAAAATTCGACGGCACATTTACCTCAATAATACGGTCGCTCCACTCAATTATCCACAGTATCTATCGAATTTTGCCAATATACTTACGACCCTTGTGATGTCCTTTCGGAGAGATTTTTAATTACCGTCGAGAACTCTCAGCCGCTCCCCAAAGGCCGCACGAAGGACACGTAAATATTACACAGTCTAAGATGACCCGAGTTTCGCCACTTACGATTCCATCAGGCCGGCTCCCCCGGGGGCTGGGTTACGCGCCTATTAAAGAAGTAACGCGCTGTTATGTGTCTCGTGGTACGTATAAAATATTCACAACGTGATACACGTAGCATGCTTTATGCTGTGTTAATACTAGAAGAGTTAAGATTGTTAAAAATCGACAAGACTATACAATGTATTCATTAAAATCTGCCGCGGGAATACAATTTTGAGATTAAAATATACTATGCAAAAAAATCCTCGTCACTAATTGGTAGCAGATGTCCGAAAAAGAATCCGCTTCGAAGGACCTTTCTTCATTTGTTTATTATGCGTGTTTTTAAACGATATAGTATATTTTCAAATATTGTACTGAAATATAACATACATAATGCTTTAATATGATAGCATTAAAACAAGAAAAAAACCTACGCTAGAGAAAACAAATGTTCTATTTTTACCTCATCTTTAATTAACGTCGTGGCTTAGTCTGAACACCGTAATGGTGACCTTTCGTGCGAGATTAGTGACTGAAAAATGACCTTTAGCGATCCGACATCCGGCCGTCAGGTAATGACCTCTCATCTGTCATCGGGGGATAATGTGGGTGTCATTGAGAATTACCTATTTCTCAGTTAATAAAAGACGTAGCCAAGGAGAATCTAATTCACGTGGTATTACGTTTTCTTCCCTTGTGTGTGGGCTAAAGTAATCAATGAGGCACGGTTTTTTTTCGTTCGCTATTGTATGATATACTTTTGTTAGTTAGGATATTGAGTAGATTTTATTTATAGACGACAATTTTGTTATTGTGAAATTGTAATAAGATTGTAACTTTAATATCGCTATTGCTTGAGAAAATTATCTGGAAGAAAATATTATTTATCTTGTTGATTTTATGAGAAAATATGATAAATAATTTGGAAAATCCAAAAGTGCACGCCTCATAATTTTTTTTTAATAAATATTTATTAATTATTATTTTTGTTTATTTAATAACAATTAAACCACATCGAATCAGACCCTGAAAAATGAAAGGGTTCTATTCCTGAGCATACTCAAGCGTAAGAGAAAAAAAAAGACTCGATTAGTAAAGTATTTCGGTCGCTATCGTGTTAACAAGAAAAAGGATCCGCACATACAGACACACGGACGTCCAAGACAGAACTTTATTAAAATGTTTTTTAACTAGTTTAAATAACAAAAATGACATCAAAAATATCATGAACGTTAAATATAGTGTTTTTTCTTAATATGTGTGTGTATGTATTATCTTACAAGTGCAATGTATGATACATAAAGACATTTTAAGTTTGAAAAATCAGATGTTTTGCGCGAAGTGACAGTAGTACCCACCTCAACGCTTCGCTTATGAGGCGTGCAATATACAGTTATGTAACTATGGAATACTAACTTCAAATAAAGTACCACTTTACAAGAACTGGGAAACTGGGTAAAATGCAAATATACAAGTAAAAGATACAAAAATTAAAATGGGTATTGAGATCAAAAATACAGGTATCAAACAGAAGACAGAAGTCGATAGTCGGATGTCGTGAGTAATTCATGTAAAGAGATTCAAAGCGACTGTTGTTACAAAGAACTTTGTATTTTCTCTTCGTCGTGTTCGTTCTGAGTTCTTAGTGTTTGATAAGTTATCGATGAATGATTGGAAACTTTAAACTTATTTAATCATGATAAGAGATTTTAAATCTTTTAAATCGTCATATTTATTGGAAATTAAGACCCCACAATAAATTAGTCTCTCATCTTATAGGGCTTGATAAAGTAGGAAATTAAATGAATTAAAAACAGCTCAAAGGATGTTGTTCAAAGAAAAATTTCTTCTAACAACTCAGTAGTTATGAATTACAATATTGCCTTCGCAAAATTATACGCAAATCGCTCACTCCAGAATTCGCAGAGTAATTATTTATTTATTCGCATCGAATTGAAGCCAACGAGCAACAAATTGTTCCCCTCGTTCCGCAATCAGGAGAGATGGCGGGCTGAGAGGTTCTAGTGGTTCGGGTGCAGGAGTGGAATCGTTAAACTCTGTAATGTATACGGATGTTGGGTAAAATTGTAGCCAAGTCTGTGTATTCCAGTGCCAAGTGGTACTGTAACCAAGCAGCTGGTGTATGTCCTTACAGATAGGGATGTTCATATGTAAATATGAGATTTTGTCCAAGTGGTAGTGTTACCAAGTGGTATTGCAGTACCTGGTAAAGGTATGTCTATGATCAAAAGAGATGTTAATACGTGAAGAATATTTTGTAGTGTAACTAAGTCGGTGTGTATTGCAGTGCCGAGTGAAGGTATGTTTAGGTAGACATGCAAAATGGATGCTATATACATATGTAAAGATATTTCATTGTTTGACTGTAGAGTTTGATTGCTTAACATTAAATGATAAGACTATTAGTTCAAAGAACACATGATCTCTTGTTATTTTTATACCCAGGAAACTATTTTTTCTACTGGGCTCGTTGTGATTTAAAATAAGTTATTGTTTATATTTCATTAAATCTAGAAATACAATGTAAAAAACAAATAAAACATTTGTCGCAACTTTACCTACAGTGTTTGTACAATGTAACACTGTAGAATCACTAGTAAAATGCAACGTTTATTCCGGTATCTCTCAGCGCCGTAAAATATTTAATTGAAAGATCCAATTAATTATGTTCACCGTCAATATCAATATAAGCTCCCTTGCCCGGGCGTGTCCTATCCGACCTCCGACCGCGTGGTAAATTGACACCATTGGCACAATTATGTATTGAGCTCGTGTTTGTTTGTTCGTCATTTTGAGGGAGATCGTAAAATCGTTCTGGCGTATCACCTGCTGGGGTATCAGTATATGGAGCGCTTACGGCTAGTTTGGACAGTACACGTACAATGCGTATGCACCATACCCAATGTTTTATTCGGGACAGTAAACGAATTTTTATATTTTGATAATGTAAATTGTCGCTTAATTTGGGCACAAACTCCCATATTGTATGGAAATAAAGCATTTTACTTGGTAAAAGAAATTGTATAAAGTTTGTTGTCAGATATATTTTATTTTATTTTTTAAAACATAAATGACACAGCATTGTGATTTCTGAACGTCCGTAACTCTGAGAGCGTCTCTTTAAAAATACTATAAATTCTATTGTTTGTTTCTTTCATATGCGTTAACTACGTTTGCACGTTTTTTCTTACTATAAAAATAGCCTAAACGTTTTCATATTTCGTTAATGACATTCCAGAAATATTAGTTAATTCACGTTGTTTCATGTATGCTGATGACCTTAAGTTCTGTAGAATTATTGATTGCTTTGAAGATGCACTGAAACTACAAGAGGACCTTGATAAGTTAGCCTTATGGTGCTGTAGGAATGGTATGGAATTGAACACTGAAAAATGTTTTTCCATCCGCTATGCTAGAAAGTCTAAAACTATTCCTTTCAAATATCACATAAACAATATGGAAATCCAGGAGAATTCTGTTACTAAAGACTTGGGAGTGCTATTTGACAGTAAACTAACTTTTGTTAATCACCTTGAATATGTTACGAATCGTGCTTCAAAGATGTTGGGTTTTATTGTAAGAAATTCTAAAGGATTTCATAACTCCAAAACTAAGATTATGTTATACAACAGTCTCGTACGTAGTATTCTTGAATATTGCTCGGTTGTCTGGAGACCACATTACGCGACTCACGTTTTAAGACTGGAACGCATACAAAAGAAATTCTTATGGCACCTGAGTTACTCCAGCAGGTTATCTCATAAAAGGCTCACCTCTTACCAAAGGCGCTTGTCGCATTTTGACATTTCATCCCTCGAAAATCGTTACATATTTTCAGATATTGTTTTTGTAGCCAAAATTTTTCAGAATAAAATTGATTGTCCGCAATTGTTAAATAAATTTAATCTCAGAGTTCCTTCTAGATACCCGCGCAATAAAATTACACCTTTGGTTCCTCCTCTGCGTAGGACCGTTTTTGGCCGAAATTCCCCCGTCTGTAGATTAAGTAAACTAGTCAATGAGTATGCCAATTGTATTGATATTTTTCACGACAACTGTCATAGAATACGTAAATATTTCAAAGATTTGTCTTGATTTGGTTTGTATTCTTTTCCTTTTGTGACGTGACTTGACTCAAACGTAATTATTAGATATTATTTTTTTTTTTCCATGTTGTGTTGTCCTATAATTGTTTGTCACAATTGTCAAAATTTTTTATTGTAACTTGTACCTATATAATAAGTATTGTTGTGACAAGTGTTGGATGACCTCAATAAATAAAATAAAATAAATAAAATAAATTTCATGAATCATAAAGTCCAATAGAGAGAGGATTGAATACGCAATACGGGATTCGGTTAGAATGAAGGGTTGCGATTGAATTTGATTTACCGGCATCATTGGGTTTATTGGCTGTGAAGTTTGAAGCCAATCGTGTTATATTTGCTTCTGGGATGCTAATGATACATAGGATTATGTACAAGATTGTTCATATGATTTAAATTGTCTTTGGAAACTATGATTGACCGTGACCATTTCTAAAATCATCATCTAACAATACGATTTAAATACACACGTTTAGTACTGTACTAGTATAATCGTCTAGCCTATCATATACAATTAAAAGAAAATATACTTACCTTTCTAACTATGCTATATACGTATATGATATGCACGAGGTCTCTATTATAATACCAATTACTCCAGATACAATTTCTACGAGTACTTCTGTGTTGTGTTTCATGTATAGCTTGTTCCCGTAGAACCATTAGGTGGTTTATGTTCCTCTTTTATGTGCAGACCTTAAACAAGTCTGTAATATTCAACGGATTCGACTGGCCAAGTTCAGCCAGCACTTAGCCGCTACGTGCAATGGAAACTGATTATGTTAGCATACCGTGTGAATGGATGAGTGCGCTTCGTGGTCTGTTCTTTTACAGAAGATTGTTTTAAGTTTGTATGAGGTGTGATTTAAAGGCTGTACGGTTAATCATTGAATTCATTTCATGATCTAAAAACTGAGTTACACCACCATTTCGTATTGCTCTTTTCAGTAATAACATTACTTTATTTAAATAAATACTATGCACAGATGTTTACACGATAATTAGTAGGTATTTTCGGTTGTTTCGTTGTTAGGACGGCAATTAATATAACGACCAATTGACAGAATTTAAAGATTGTGTTAAAAGAAAGAAAGATAAAAAAGTTCAAAAATATGTTTCCTCTTCCAAACATTGTGTCAAACATAATAATTATCATCGTGAAGTATACCGTTTCATCGAAATACTCCGAAATGATGAAAATTAACAGTTTCCGTCTACACACTACACTGAGAACAGACAAAAGTCTCTCTACTATACCAGTTACATAATCCAATTTGATTGATAAACGGTGAAAGCCGGCTGAAGGTTTCAGTTAACGCATCAAAGCGATATCTCTCGCTTAGCGGATCTCTGTGAGAGCAAACATTTGATTCCGACAAGTCGGTAAGATATAGGGTGCGATGTGAGTAGAGCCGTTGCACGCTTGAAGCGATTTTGAAATTGTACGAATAAGCGATGTTGTATTGTAACCAATTAGAAAAATTGGGTTGCTAACTTGAAAATATTGAATGAATTATAAATTAATTGAAAAGAGAATTATCATATTAGGTTACAGTGATTATAATCATTATCACTTTATAAATTAGAATATTGAATGTAATTTTCTAGAATGTGCTTTTGGCTAGTACTTCTTTATATTCGTCACGTTCATGAAAACTAATATGAACTGGATGGTGGAATTATGTAGCAATATTATATCATTGGACAAACAAAGTCCGTTCCCATGTCAATTAAAAACATAATATTCTCGAACTATAAACTGATAGAAATAAGTATTCGCTCTCTCTTCCGCTCGTACAGTGGTCTCTCCCTATTTCTAAACACGCTGCTCGAAGCCGGAGGCGTTAATTTGACGCTTTGACGGCGTTCCGGCCCAGATGAAGGAAATCTGTTGTATTTACACGATCACATCTCGATCTTTGTCCCGAGCATTTTCTTTGATTGTGCCGTTAGCTGGAATTTATCGTGACGATGACAATAAAGATTAATTTTTATTTTAAATGGAATTGCTATTTGAGTTTTATTTCGTTCAGTGTTGTAGCAATTTATTTGATGTTTGTCGATTGAATTGTCAAAAAGCGTGCAAGGTTTTCAAGATTTAATCTTCTAGAAGTCAATTAATGACGATGCCATTGCAGTCGTGCCTTATGTAATTGTTAATATTTTCTTATAATAATATGTATAATTAAACATTGCAAAACATAACCACATATTAATTTTGTTCGCAGGAGTTCGCAACACTTACGAAGGAGTTGAACCAGGCGCGAGAACAGCTGCTCGAACGAGAGGAGGAAATATCGGAGCTAAAAGCGGAGAGGAACAACACCAGGGTCAGTATTTATTTTATTATTTAGCTCTTCGATAAAATTGTACATAGAGGAAACTGTAAAAAAAAGCTTAATATATAAGTAGTACTGTTTCAAATTAACAACTATTAGGGTCGATAATCTGCTTCTAGGCTGGCGTATTCCAGCATAGATTGCAACCTTCAATCATTTAAAACAAGTAGATAGGTGTGTACACAATCCATTACAAAAATGTCTTAAAACTACCCTGTTTCGTTTTTGTTTCAAACAAAGTTAAGGATTATTCAGAAAACACACCAAAGGCAATAAATTTTAACGGTCGGAGCTAGCTGGTCAATATACACTTAAATAAATTCAACCTTATCCGGCTGAATAAACATCCGAATTATTCAGATGAAGTCAGATTTACAAAGTACCATTCTTGGACGATATTCTTGTGGATGGATTATTAGTTAAAATTCAAGATCGTATCACTGCTTAACATCTGGTAGGAATTAGGATAGTGGTCAACGTCTGCCTATTGATTATAAAAAGAATATTCTATGCAAGCTTAACAAAAGATTGCTTAGTAAGGAAGAAAAGAATATGTTGCACAGCAGTATATAAAACATATAAAACAATAGAAAATAATTTAAATAATAAATGGAGCGAACGAGGCAACTCAGCTCTCCAAGAATATAATGTTTGTTCTCCAAATGTGGCGCATGTGTGGAGCTTATTTCTAATTACGAGCACTTGCTGGGATGATAAATAAGAACTATACATGTTCTTCTCTTTATCATAATACCCAAAAAGTTTCTTCCTATAAACAATTAGACCGGGAGATACTGACACAAAATTTCGAGTCATTTGTAACAGGATGGCGGTTCTACAGGGTTCTTAGTACGCAATGACAAAAAGAAAAACGATGTTGTGAACGCTGGTACCGGCGTCTTAGTTGCGTGGGCGTTAGTCGAACTCGTCGGAAAAATAGCGAAAGTCAAACGATTTGTAACACAAAAATTTTAGAATTTACCGATAGCCCATAAAAAACAAGTAGGCGGTAGTGTCATGCCATACTTTTCCGGTGTGACTTACAGCCCGCCATACCGACGCGAATGTGTTGATTTAAATAAAACAATTATTCAACCATTTGTATCAGGCTAACTTTTGCACAGGTAACCATCGTCGTGCAGCCATTTACGAAAATCGCCATGCCATACTTTTCGCACGATTCCAAATGGTCGCCATACCGCCGAAAATCTGCAAAAATTTTTTATTTCGCCAAACTTTTTGTACCAGTATTGCATTTGGATTTTTGGAGAGTATTTGATAAAATGTGACCATTATTATATTTGCCATACTTCTAGTAGGGGGAAAAAGTGCTGTCATACTTGAAAAATTAATTTAGTATTAATTTATATAAGTGAAGATTTCCAACACCTAGATCTTTGAAATTTTGTATTTATATTCGTTAATCCTCAAACTTACAGGAAAAATAAGTGCCATACTGTTACAAATCGTTTGATTTTCGCTATTTTCCGACGAGTTCGACTAACGCCCACGCGACTAAGACGCCGGTACCAGCGTTCACACCATCGTTTTTCTTTTTGTCATTGCGTACTAAGAACCCTGTAGAACCGCCATCCTGTTACAAATGACTCGAAATTTTGTGTCAGTATCTCCCGGTCTAAATCGTTATTAGGCTTCCAAAATATGATATCGCAAGAGCAGTATCTTTAGATGTTAATCCTTTCCAAAGACCCTATAAGCCACATCATAAACACGGATTCTGGCACCCCAATATAGCGATTCATTGATACCAAAAGACGCACCTGAGGACACCGCAGAGGAGCGCTCGAGACCTCTAAATTTCAATTCAACTTATCCCATAAAGAAGCTAAAATGGGGCGTAAACAATTTCAGTCGCGCTGTATTCCCTGGGGGTGGCGTTTTCATGGTTGGAGTAGGTATTTGTGAAGATTTCGTTTCTGTGTGTTTTTTATTTTCTAATCTCTTGATGATCAAAATTTCTATAAAACATTTGTAAGGTGTGACAAATGATAATCTATAATATAAAAATGAATCCCAAAATGTGTTGGTAAGCGCATAACTTGAGAACAGCTGAACCGATTTCGATAATTCTTTTTTATTATATTCCTTGAAGTACGAGGATGGTTATTATGTAGAGAAAACGTAAATATGTACCACGGGCGAAGCCGGGGCGGACCGCTAGTTATAAATACTTTACTTCAATGATCATGTGTTAAGCTTTTAACTGTAAGTTATTCATTATAAAATTCTTATTTTCGAGCATAATACTACACACTTCGAGAAGATACTAAAAAAATTAAAATTTGCCCTATAAATTTATCTTTAGTCAAATAAAGTTATCAAATCTACTTCTGCTATATTCAAGTATGTTGCAAATTAATATAATCATGTATACCAAGGTATGTTAGCAAACCTATCCTGTATATACCTTAGGAGCATACATACATCTTAGGAGCTCAGGTTTGCGCATACCCAATTGTAAGGTTCCCGCAAATATTTATACACATACATTATTTAGCATCGGCGTCTAGACGTACACATCTGCTACTTTATTTTATGTACTTATTGTTATTTTATAAGCTACTAGTGGTCCGCCCCGGCTTCGCCCGTGGTACATATTTCGCAATAAAAGGTAGCCTATGTCCTTTCTCGGGTATCAAAATATCTCCATACCAAATTTCATGCAAATTGGTTCAGTAGTTTAGGCGTGATTGAGTAACAGACAGACAGACAGAGTTACTTTCGCATTTATAATATTAGTATGGATGGTCATGTAACTCATATTGTCTGCTGGTTTCGAATAAGAGTAGTTAGTTGTATAAGGGGAAATTTACTAGGTAATGGTTCTTTGTTGTGACCTTTACTGCCTTCATTGAGCAATGTTTTTAATATTTAGGATTAACGTTGAAAATAAAAAGAAGATAGGAAATTAAACCGACTTTTATTCGTCTACGTATTTTTAGATTTATTTTG
Organism: Colias eurytheme; assembly: GCA_907164685.1. Classification (NCBI taxonomy): domain Eukaryota; kingdom Metazoa; phylum Arthropoda; class Insecta; order Lepidoptera; family Pieridae; genus Colias; species Colias eurytheme. The sequence continues at coordinate 15,458 of CAJQZN010034506.1, read as the reverse complement.
ATAATTTTGTGTACACTTGCCTCTGGTATTTTTCTTGCATCCCTCTCATGATCAAAATTCAACACACATGTTAAGCTACGCCTCTTTAAATGTTACAGATGTTAAAAGTAAGCAATTCACGATGATTTTAGAAAGTAAATATCATAAACGAGCACCGACTAAAACACTCAGAGTTCATTAATTAAATTTAAATGAAGCTTGCCTCTCATAAACCGCACCTTTAAAATTTTAAATTGGTGTTTACTTCATTTTCTGACTGAATATAGGTTAGACATCTATTTTCAATTATGCTGAGCTGAAATTTGTAGTATCAAAGAACATTTTTAGTACAATTACTTATTATTTAATAACAATATTAAAAATGAAAAATAAAAAACTTTAATTTTTTCTTTGAAAAAATTTCTTTATCTTATTCTTAGGCTTAAAATTCCTTTAGTGTTAAAAACAATATTTTAAACCTTCTTGGCTCTGTTAACTATTTTTAACGTTTTTAATATTTGTATAATAACGTGTGTTTGTTATATGGTATAAATAGAAGACTTCACTACATGTGAAGTACATCTGATAGTGCTGAATTGAACTTCGACACATAACTTAAATCAGACAATATAACAAAATCAAGTTTCCAGTTGCTATTGAAACACATTTACTTATAATATTTATATTACGGCATCTTTCTAACAATGATGTGTTCATACCATAAATGAAATTGACTTTAAAACAAACTTCTCTCTGACATATAAAATCGCTAAAGCAAATCAAAAACAATTGCAGTTACTATTGGAGCACCTAGAATGCCTGGTATCGCGGCACGAGCGCTCGCTGCGCATGACCGTCGTGAAGCGGCAAGCGGCCGCGCAGTCGGGCGTCTCCTCCGAGGTGGAGGTGCTGAAGGCGCTCAAGAGCTTGTTCGAGCACCACAAGGCGTTGGACGAGAAGGTATGTGTGATTGGGAAATCTATAAATGGGCTATTGGCCGAGAATGACGTAGTTTTACTTGGTCACGAAAACATTGAACTGCCTCCCGAGGCTGCTCGCTCTGTGGGCCCAATGACTTTTCAATAGAATAGACAGGTTATACACCAATAATTTATAATAATCTCGTACTTAAAAATGGCAGTGGCAGCTTAATCTACTCTTTCTCTCTCATGTATATATGAAGCATCTCGCCAATTTCGGAAATATCAGTTTAGGGGTTTAGGTTCACACCTAACAAATAGACAGATAAATTTAATTTGGCATCAATAATGCAACAGGAAGTGTCTTTGGTCAGTATTGATTTTCTAGTTGCTGAGATGTCGCCCAAACACTGTTTAAAGCACCCAAGAGAGTGATAGAATACTAAAAGGAGAAGCATGTGTGCTTGGTTATTTATAACTGTCTCTAAGCAGGAAACTACGAAACGAATTGAGCTGAATTGTCGGATAAGATGACGATTTAAAAGCGATTTTAATAAAATGTAGTTGAAATGTTTAAATTTAGATTTGCATACATGTATCGTCTCTGGAAGAATGATCTTTGGTCATGACCATATCGTCAATGTATGTAAGGATGTTGTTATACAATAGGCATGACGACAGTATCCATAAATAATCGTATTAGTGTTTTTAAGGGAAAATGTATAATAAATAGATTAAATATAGCGACTTAGAAATCTTAAAAACATAAAGATTAATGAGATTATCAATAAAATAAAACATTGAAATTCTGCAGTTCGCCATTTTGACTAAAACACGCGTGACGTCACGCTTAAATAAACAACTCACGTCAGATGTATTTTGTTGTTATGAATATGTTGAGAATACGCATTTTTATTTATTTTCTATTGTTTCACGTATGCTTTATCGACTCAGAACAGAAATATAATTGCGAATTAACGAATACATGGTTCGGGGTTCTCCGCGCTAACTTTATACAATCATTTCTTATTATTTTCTCGCTTAAAATAATTACTAACACATTTTTGAGCATTATTTTTATGTGGATTCACACTGCAATACTGCACACCACTTATAAACTTTGAAATTCGTTTCTATAACACATATTAAATAAATATTTTTTTAATTGCTTCGCAATGCGTACAAATAATTACGTATTTACCAAAGTGTGACGTCACGCCTACGCCATGACACCTGCGAGCTGTTTTGGCACAGTTAATAAATATTTTTTGGAAAATGGCTTTTATCTTCGTTAAATTTAAGTATATTACCGAAATATAGGGTTTTTCTTGTATAGTAAACGTATACACACATGATGGAAGAGAATTTTAAAATCTTTCGTCATGCCTATTCAATTTAACTTGGGGACATATCGATAAACCATGGAACATAAGCACGCATAGTTCGTACTTTTCATATTCATACATTGTCAATTTAGTAAATAATTTCCCGCCTTTCTATTCCCTATTGTTGTACCTATCTTTTATGCACTATATTTTGATGATATCCACCAGCAACATCAACTTAAACGATAACTTCGGTAAAGTTATTGCCACACTATTGAGTCTTGTCGGATGCGAGCCACGCATTCTCGCCTCCAACAAGGAATTTCATTCTAATAAGATTATGAACCGAGGGGAATTTCATAAGGTTACGGTAAAATATTAAATATTCAATTTTAATATAAAAAGTGGGTACACTCACTTTGCGTAATTTCATAGGATAGGAAACAACCTACGCTTTACCCCACGACCTTATATATTTACTCATGATATTATTATGATAGAATTTTAAATCTTGAAATGTATGTGGGTATTTCAATATTTGTCTTATATGAACTCATAAATAATAATATCTCTTCGGGGAATGTTTAACATTTTCCTATTAATTCATAGATTTTCAGTTTTGCGCTGTTTGAACGAAATGTCTCATTGTGTTGAAAAGCCTTACATGTATTTTAGAGTTATTTTTATAACGAATCGTTGTAGTTTAAGACTATGTATTACAAGTTTAAGAGAAGTAGTAGTATTTTTAATAAAAGCTTCTTCAATTTTCAAGTCGCTTATGTAATGCGGCTCCGTTAAAATTCAATATTCGATAACAAAGTAAAAGCGAAATCTACTCTCACTGACGCCCGTAGCACACCTCCGCTGCAGAACTGTAACAGCGGAACCGCAGTAGTTTCGCTCTGTCTTGTCCCGTGTACGAGAAGCGGAACAGTAGCGAAACTGCCTGTTCTAACACATACATCTAACTATTTTTTATCTCTTTCTTCACGCGGTTTCGCCGATCTCTTCTAACGCCAGCCACACTACCGCGCTCACGCCGCTATTTGTTTGCGGTGCCGCATTGTTTTCGCGCGTGTTTGTCAAAACCGACAAAAATAAAACGCGGAACTATATTGTTTTTGTAAAAGAGTATGTAAATCATCAAAACTCTGAGGGGTCATTCTAAAAAATGTATAGAAACGATCTTCATGGGACTCGAGTTCTTTACATCTTTCTTTTTTTATTAATCTCATGCACCCAAATTCTACGAGTTTTATGTCTTTTCAAAGTTAAAGTCCACAATAATATTTCTTCTTCCTCTGACTCCGATAACGACGACATTTCGCTTCGATCGTTGCTTCTTGACCACATTCTTGACTGACTCGCATGAGGTTCGCCGATGCCGGTTCCACTAATCAAACTACACTTGATCACAGCGGAATTCATCTAGCGGTTCCGCGGTCGTGGTATCGCAGCGGAGGTGTGCTACGGGCGTGATCAAAGTCTAAAGTTCGCGTTTCTTTTGCCAAAGCAAAGGTTTTTTTTTTTCAGATTTGTTATTTGCGTTGAGATATGGGTGTGATTTTACTTGGATGTAATATTTCCAATGTTACTGAAACAATATTAAATGTTCTAGTTCTTTCTTTGTTTGGATAAATAGAAAAATAATTTATAATCAATATTAATACGATTCTAATGTATATTTCAGGTCCGAGAGAGATTACGAGTGGCGTTAGAGAGGAATACAGCGTTGGAAGAAGAATTGGCGTTAACCAAAGAAGAAGTTAGTATTTATATCTACTATTTTTATTAAAACCTTTATTCTATATATCCTTGCAATTTCATAAACCCATAGTAACTTTACCGAATTTAATAATTTATGGTCTACTAGCTGACCCGACAGACGTTGCCCTGTATTCACGTGAACTATCAAACCCATAAAGTATACATGGCCGTTCAAATGTATTAAATTATTTAATTACGGGCGCAAAATGCTTAAGACTTTTCAGCGTTAACCTTCTCCGGATAATTATTACAAAAATATGCATTAAACATTTTCTATCATTGAAAAATTTGTGTGTATGAAATAAATATATGTTTTTCATTTTCATTTTTCATTATACCATTTTTTATTGCACTGACCAAACTGCTACATATATAATAACATACCATATATACAGTTGCAGCAATACAAAACAACATCGGGGCAGGACGACAAGCCGAAAGAAAATGGCACCGCGTCCACCGGCTCGCCAGAACAGAACGGCGAGCAGATACAGGCTAAGGTGACTAGTTTTGTTGTCGTATATGTGGGTAGTTTGAGAAAATTTGTTTTGTGGGTAGCTAAGTTGTATGTATGGTGGGTAATTTGTATGGAAGAGTCAGAAAAGGTTTGTAAGTGGAAGGGATGATAAGAAAAATTACAAGAGAGGGTAGTTTTGAGGTACCTATGTAAGATGGGTGACAAAAATATATATAAAATATGTAAGTGGTTTGTTTAGAGTTTGGACATTACCTAAATACTTGGGAAGGAAGTATTTTTTTTTATATGTTATAACAATATGATGGTCAATAACGATTTTGGGAATTTACAATTAAACTCGATTTAGGAAAAATTGTATATGTAGCCCATGGTAAGTAAAATTTATCTATAAATTTATCTTTTATATCTTTTTTTTTAATTTAGATGTGTCTATGTTAAAATAATGTCTTATTAAAAAATATTCTTTGACCTCTAACAACTGATACGATTTTATAAGTGTTGATTTCTCGTTTTTAATCAATGTGCTTATGTATTTGTCTTTTTACTGATTTGAATTCCACAAAAGAAACTATTTCAATATTAGGGTAGTCAGCAAATGAATTGTTTCATTACTATTATGTTTAAAGGAATGTTCGTAAGATATGCAAAATAATGTTGAAATAGTTTTTTTTTTATGTTTTAGATGAAATACTAAACTTTAATTGATATTAGGTTTTTATTACGATGTTAGATTAGTTCTTGGCACGCCTTTTGCAAAAAAATATAAATTTACTATCATCTAACTTTAATTCCAATTTAATGGTCTTGTTTATCAAATTACAACTTTAAATATGAATTTGAACCTTATATTATTAGGAATAGAGTTGAATTTATATTTTTCCGCGAAAAGCCTGTAAAAACGTTTTATTTTGGTGGTTGGCACAGGAGTGTAGTGTTAACGGTGAGTCGGAGAGTGGCAAGAAACTAACTGAGCTACAAAACACGATCGCTAAACAGGTCAGCATCATATTGGCCTTACAATATACTTGCTATATCGTGGACACGCCCTAATGCTTTAAAACACATAAAAATTTATTAATTTACCAGGCATAAAGAACACATGGAGACACGATATAATAGTAAAGATTATAAATATTAAAGTTAATACAATGGTACGGGAGCTAGCAACGTTTTAAAAAAAGTAATTTAGTATAATTGGGTTTTTGATATACTTAGGAATTTCACTTATTTCGATGACATTTCAATTATTTTGAAATAAAAAATTGGGTATGGCACCTATTTAACAACGAAACAAACGTCTTGCAATAAAAAAATTATGTCTGATGGATCTAATCTAAAGGCAAAAGATTAAAAATTACGCGTTAAAAAATTACTTTAAATTACGGATTTTTCTGTGCAAATGCGATGCGCACTAATAAACGCAACTACTGCGGCCAGCCAGACAGCCCGGACTCTAACCGAAATAGGAAGAGAAACAGTATATCAAAGAACCAAGTATTCTAAAATTGTCTCTTGTCAACGTTGCTACCTCCTTCCTATGCGACAATGTTAACAAGTCACGAAATTGTAAGTCATACACAAAAAATTACGCTTACAATGGAATTTAAGCATAGCACCTTGATACTAATATTAAAATCAAATTATCTACAACTATATTATTCAGAATTGTATTTCGTTTATAGCATATTTACATACCTTGTTTACAAAGGAATCTTTAAATAAATTTTAGTGTAGGAAGTTTTTTATATTAGCACTAGGGCGTGTTATATCATATAAATATATACATGTCCAAAAACACTGGCACCTACATTTTACCGTATGGTCATTACTTGCTTTATATACTAACCTCATAAGGATATATGTGTATACATAAAAATCCCCAGCACTGATGCTATGTATCATTTTAATGATGGAAATGGGCTGTTTTGTCGGTTACAGTGCCTGATGCTTAACCATTTCAATTGTATTAGTATTATAGAATACCTTTTAAAATCGTTTTCAAGTTTCAATTAGTTTTCAAATCAAATTGACGTGATACATCTGCCCGTTACACCTACAGCTCTAATTTGACTGTCTAATAGTTTTTAAATCATTAAATATAATCACTCCTTGCCGATTTCGGCTACGGCAACTACTATGAACACAGCGGGTCATAAAATATGCTAAAAATTTACTAAAAACTGCGTAAAAAGTCATACTTACATTTGCTTAACTTTAGAATAATATTATCATGCAAGTAATAATCATCAAGACATCAAGTATAACAACATACATAATATGAAATATATAACATTCACATTGGTTTGTAGCAGTAACAACATACATACTGTATTTAGTTCACTAGTTATATACACAGCCATATAATATATTCGCTCACCAATGACCTATATCGTCTTATATACAACGCATAATGCATGCACGTGTCACCATCTTTGTAATTATTTTTAGCTTACTTTATTTGTATGTGTGTAATGTATTTACCACTAGGCTGCTCTTACTGAAATTATAATTAATAAATTACCACTAGGCTGCTCTTACTGAAATTATAATTAATAAATTCAGGAAAACAAACAAGATTTTTTTACTCAAAGGCATAAAATGAAGCGGCGGCGGATCTTCAATTATTGTATTAAATAATATGTATATGAAAATATTGATAATTACGAAAAGCCATTAATTTGCAATTATAATTCTATAGTTTATACAGCGCCTAGACATTTAAATTTAGATTTAAAAATCTATTTTAACTACAGCATCATCCATATTATCCTTAATGGAAAGAAATTTATAATAATCCGGAATTTCCAAAGTAAACGCAGCCTAGTATCATATTCCAAGTGACACAAAACTAAACAGAAACAAAATTCACAGTCAGCAGAATTAAGCTCATGGCAGCGGCGCGTCGCAGAGCTGAACAACAAAGTGACGGAACTCGAGGAGAGACTGGGCAAAGGGGAAAAGGAGTTGGTGAAGAAGCAAGAGGAGTGCGCGAAACTGCAAAGGGATTTAAGGGAAAACGTCGCGCAAAAGGAGGATCAGGTATAGTAGCGTTTGAACTTCAATATTTCATACAAACAGCAGAACTGAACAACTAAGTGACGAAACTCGAGGAGAGACTGGGCAAAGGGGAAAAGGAGTTGGTGAAGAAGCAGGAGGAGTGTGCGAAACTGCAAAGGGATTTAAGGGAAAATGTCGCGCAGATGGAGGATCAGGTATAGTAGCGTTTGAAATTAGATCGTTAAAGAACTAGATAGATAATGCTTTAGAAAAACGAACTGAAACTGTCCTTAATGTGTTTGTATTATTCTACTCGAAAATAACAAAATCAAGCTTATTGCTTTAAGATTGAAACAGCGAACCAATAGCATTAATTTTTAAAACCTTAAAATTTTTTGTTCTTAAATGTACACCAAATACAACCTTATCCAGTTGAATTAAAGCTGCATTTAAAGGCTCCAAATCATTTCCAAGTCAGGATGTTTATTTGTATAACTATATTTGCAACATAATGTTAATTGATATGCAATTTTCAATTCTGTGTATATGAAGTCTAATATTAAGATGAATCAAGACAGCCATCTTTATCCAATTTTAATTCGATATTTGTAAATATTCCAGGAGGAAAGGATAGCAACGCTCGAGAAGAGATACCTGAACGCGCAACGCGAGTCGACCTCACTGCACGATCTGAATGAGAAACTGGAGCAAGAGCTGCAGCACAAACAGGCGCAGCTCAAGGTGAGTGGGGTGGAGTCGCTGTTCGTTTGACAATTTTGTGGAACGATCATTGTTGCACTTAAATTGTTTCTAACTGATACGGTATGCCATGGGGGGTGTTTTAAATTGCGATTTTTTCGAACAAATAAAAAAACTGTTTTTTTTTTTTTTCAAAAAGTGTATAATAGATATTTGTTTGGTCATTATGAGGTATACATATATTAGATGATATTGTATATGTGGCGCAATTTTTAACACCTGTTTTTTCAATGGTATACCCGATTGTAGTATAAAGTGTAACCTTAGATTTGTAATAACAAATAACTCTCCATGAAGTCAGTTCGAAACTAAAGATAACTAAATTCCCAAATGTTGAGGCACATCGAGCTTAAGAAGTTTTCTGATTTGTGTTCGTGTGATATTTTTCTTTGATCAAATATAATATTCATTTCTTGTCAGTTGAGCTTCTATTCTAAATTGAGATGGTTTTGAAAACAGAAAGATACAATTCATTTTTCATAGTTCTCGGTTTAATTGGAATTTTATAATAAGCGAAGCAAGTTTCGAATATTATACACATTTTAAATTACGCAGTTGACATTAATAATTTCTTGATATAAAAAAGTAACATGCAAAGTCCGAATGATTAAGTCGTTCTGACTTTACAATGACTTCTGAAGTCCGATGTGTATAACAAGAGTCGAGTCCCGCGTTCGCACATTGCATGCACCGGTACCGATAGCGCTCCCCATACCGCACACCCACCGCCATCACACGGTTATCATATCTACAGTGTTGTGACCTAGCGGTGACCTTGAAATTAGTACCTATAGCTTTGAAACTGCAACTACATGACGTATAAATACCTATTATAGCTTTGAAACTACAACTATATGACGTCATCGCACCGTCCGCTCGGCACTGTGGCACTTTTGTTGGGTACCGAGCACGTATGGAATGCGTATTGAGATCCTAGGCGCGTAGGTATAACTTTTTAACCGACTTTAAAAAAGGAGGAGGTTATCAATTCGGCGGGTATATTTCTTTTTTGCTCCGTATGTTCGTATGGAGACTGAAGGAACACTATAGATATAATTACCGTGGCCATTACGTGTAAATATTCCGCAGCTGCAAGAAGAGAAGATCGCGGCTATCGAAGAGAAGTTGGAGCTGTCGACGCAGAAGTTGGCGCAGATGTCCTCACTGCCCGAGATGGAGGAGCAGCTCAAGGCACGCATGGAGGCCCTCAGCCAGGTGAGCCGGGCCTTGAATTGTGGACTTTGTCACATGGGGATAGGATCGCGTTTTGTTTTTTTATATCAGAGCAAGCAAAGGAGCAGGTGGGCCACCTGATGTAAGGTGTTCACCACCGCCCATAAACATTTGTAACACTAGAAGTGTTACAGGTGCTTTGCCGGCCTTTTATGGACAAATAAGCTCTTTTCTTGAAGGCCCCAATGTCGTAGTTGTTGTTTGGGGGAAGGTGGAAGTTTTGGGTGCAATTGCTTCGGGTAAAGATAAATCGAGATTTTAGGAAGTATTGGGCATTAATTACATCTGAAGTAGGTAATTCTGGAATACTTGTAATAATAATTTCATAATAAGATCTATATTGGAAAAAATTTATATGTGTAAGTTTTAATCAAGACAAAAATCAACGCAACACATATTTCTATTCCGCTAAAGATCTCAAAAATTTGCATTAAACTATCTACGAAATGCTTAAACAGAAATTTAACAACACAACTGAAATAAGTTTTGAAGAAATAGAAATGGGGCTAACAAAATGGAAGTCCATATGACAAGGTCATCTTTAGTACTTTAATATCTGTAGGTTATTTTGTTTCACTCCCATCCGTCACGCGCTTTGCTGTAGAATCGTTTTATCGGGAGCAGGATAATAATTTGGTGCTAGGTTTGTGTTACTAACAAATGTGTTTTTGTTATCAGGTAGTTGGCTTTAGGTATAGAAGAAGTAGTAATCATTGTCATAGATTGATACATTTTGATAATTACGAAATAATGATTGTTTTTGCTATAGGGTATTTTTACGCAGGTATAGGATAACAAGGTACCAAGTTCCAGGGTACAAAAGCTTATGGTATTTGACAAATGTAAAATATGTGACCCAAAGACCAAAGAATTTATATATCATGTATGCGCTAATTGATTATCTGTTGCAAAGTCAGCCTTTATATCAATGCCAGAAGTGATAGTATGACCGTTCGTTTAATTTCATTATAATCTTTCATATGCTTCGCCTTCAAAAGTAAGCTATATTTTTACATGTGGTGCATCCACTGTGACGTTACTTGTAATTCGACGATTTTTTTCAATTCTGCAATACAATGAACAATATGGGTTTACGCAAAACGTGTCCAAACTTTCCTAATTTGTGTTTAAATAAAAATTAATTATTTGCAATTGTATCAAAAGTAGTTGTCGATCTTTCCAGGCGCAAGAGCGACATGGATCTGCTGAAGATCGCATCCAGAGGCTCGAAGCGAGCGTGGAAGAGAAGAACGCTGAACTAATGAGGCTGAACCAAAGGTTGAGAATGAATGAGGAGCACAACACGAGGCTCTCGGCGACCGTGGACAAACTGCTGTCTGAGTCTAATGATAGGTATGTTTTATTGGCGAGTTGGTATTTGTGGTACAAAAGATAAGAGTGATCGATTTTTTTTCGGATTTTTTTGAAGTGAAAACTTCTTTAGCGGTGTTGAGCACTTTTTCTGTAATGGGTATAAAATCTTAAACTCGCGTCAGGACACGTGACCTGATCGAAAAAGAGTAAGACGGATGGATATCAAACATGCTCAACGTTAATAATCAAGTTTTCACTTCTGCCGGCACTCCCGGAGTGCAACCCGTCTTTTTTTTATTTTTGCGTGCTGAGTGAATGTATATTTTAGGGTAATAAAAATAAGGTGCAAATTTCAGGATAATTCGAATTGTATTTTATCACTTTTATATTCAGTTTATAATGTACATACAATGTACGCGCACCAGAGTCACCTTACAGTTGCAATATACCCTATTAGTTGAATAATTAATAGAGAAATTTGTATTAAACAAAAGTAGCCATTGTTAAAATCTTGAAATCAATAATTTCAAAGGAACCTAACATTAATTCGACCTGCGCATCTATTAACGCATGTTATGAGGTCAACAATAAAACTTAAATTTTTTTTAGCTATCATAGCTGATTTCGTTTGTTTATTAAAGTGTAACTTTTATTACATCGTCTCAAACTTTTTTGTCTGTGTAGTGCATGTAGCGTGACGGTCGAACCGTACGATAATTATCGTACAAATACGATAATTTTGTGCCTAAGTTTCACTTTTACCGTGGTTTCATAAAAACACACAACATTTTTTGATTAGCATTTACAAATTAAAATTGAAATCCCCAGATTGCAAGTCCACCTCAAGGAGAGAATGCACGCGCTAGAAGAGAAGAACGCGCTGCAACAAGAGTTGGAGAAGACGCGCAAATATGCGGACGAGTTGCTCGCAGACAAACAGGAGATACTCAAGGAGCTGGCCAAGTGGCGCATGGAGACAGAACAGGTATTATAAAACTCAAAAACTTAAACATTTATTTATTCAATTAGACTTCTTATAGAAGCACTTTTGAAACGTCATTACATATTTTTAAAATTTACCACCGGGGAGATTTTAACATTAACATATATTATATTATATACGGGGAGATTTTAACATAAAGTGCTTTGGAAGGTAACTTAGGTTTGGCTGTAAGTGGATGTTAGGACAGAATATAATATCCTATTCTGCTTCCTTGATTGTCAGTTCCTTTCCGTTTATTTTCCTTTTATTGCTGTTGCAAGGTGTCTGTAAGTTTAATTGTGTACTAGCTTTCCGCCCGCGGCTTTGCCCGCGTTTTTAAGAAAAACCCGCATAGTGCCCGTTACCGTGGGATTTATGGGATGAAACCTATCCTATGTGTTAATCCAAGTTACCCTCTACATGTGTGCTAAATTACATTGTAATCGGTTCAGTAGTATTTGCGTGAAAGAGTAACAAACACACTCACACACATCCTCACAAACTTTCGCATTTATAATATTAGTAGGATTGTGAATTATCACGATTTTGTTCAGGATATTTATTTTTTGTTCCAAACAATTAAAAAAATAAATCTTTCCGCTTTATAATATTGAGAAAGAAATGACAGAATACATTGGGCAGGATAAAGTGTAATTTAAAACCTACTTTGACATTTTATTATCATTATTACAGATGAAGCGGCAAATGCTCCAGCAAGAGATCGCATTCAACATTCAGCAAACGGACGCGCTCACTCGTTCGCTATCACCTGCCGCGCCACAACCGCCCGCGCTCTTCCAGCCCAAGGTATATTATATACGGGGATATTTTAACATTAAGTGCTTTGGAAGTTGCATTAATTAATTACAAAAACTACTAGCTAGTAGACGCGGCATACGCCAACATCATTGCACTAAAAAACAGCGTAATTAATACATACCTCCTTACTAACGCATTATCACCAATACAGTTGTTCTCTCTTTCACTCTCACGCACGAGACATAATACATGTCTCACTCATGTACTTCGTAATAACAACTGCCGATTAAAATATAAAAAGAACGTCCAGCCACGACGCATAATGGTGCGTGACTAAATGAAACTCGGGCACTTAGCTGAGTTTTTTCTTGCCAAAATAGAGAGCGGGTAACGTATCTAGCTTTTTTATATATCATAGGTATAAACACACTTTTATATCCGCGCAGTACGCTACACACAAGCATACGCAAAATTTAAAAAATGGTTGGTTTTATGTCCGAATCAGTTTTCAGTCGTGTTAAAAAATTTATTTTCATCTCTACTTGTGACATACTACAGAGCTAACAACTATTTGAAGCAAACTTAAATACAACTATTTGAAGCAAACTTTTCCCTCCAAGTCATGCTATTGTTTTGGCTTGGTATAATTATGTAGCTCATATTATGTTCTACGCTTAAATTTAAAATGAAAAATATCTACATTCTCGTTAAGACACTAATGATAGAATGAAATTTCCAGTTGGACGGTTCGTGGGAGAAATTACAACAAGCGCACGTGCTTGCGAATGTGCAACAAGCGTTCGACGTGCCTAGTGATGCGGAGGTGATTAAAAATTATTTATGTTTTGATAGTCAATTTTTATTAAAATGCTGTAACAAACAAATTTCTAGCTTTATCTCGCAATGGAAATAATTTATCTATTGCAAAAGAAATTAATTTAAAATTATTTATTTGTATTTATTTACCTACTCTATTGTCGTAACCAAGAATGTAAAAACCTGTTCATTGCTACTTTCTTGAGGGATAGAGAGAGTGTAATTATTTATCTGTTGTAATCTGGGGCAGCAATTTGTACCCAACTTTTTCTAATTCTAATAGCATTCTGGATGTATATTTCTTCGCAAGAATCTTAAACCCACTCATGTTACGTTCCAGAACGACGAGTCCGAAGGTGCAGAGGGACACACAGACGCGGCTGCGTTAGCTTTAATGCTGCAGGAGCAGCTCGACGCGATCAACACGGAGATACGGCTCATACAGGAGGAGAAACAGAGCACTGAGGCGAGGGCGGAGGAGCTTGAGTCTAGGGTATGTTGAAATATATGGAAAAGTAATAAAATGTTAAGGAAAGCAAAGAAAAAAGTACTTGACGATCTTTGTTTGACAGATCAAGATAACGAAATGATTAAACGTCTATTCCATTTATTAAATTAGATAACTGTATATCGCATGTTTAAATAGTAAAATAATAAAAAAAAGACGGGTTGCACTCCGGGAGTGCCGGCAGAAGTGAAAACTTGATTATTAACGTTGAGCATGTTTGATATCATCCGTCTTACGCTTTTTCGATCAGGTCACGTGTCCTGACGAGAGTTTAAGATTTTATACCCAACGCCGCTAAAGAAGTTTTCACTTCAAAAATACTATTAGACGTTCAGGCATCGCGCACATAATTATGTACCGTACGTGTTAAATACCTATCGCTAACTGGGCCGCCCGCGGCCCTACTCGCGGAGAATTGCTATCAAACCTTAATTTATAGGCATAGATTTTTTATCTGTAATGTAGTTACTAGTCATTTTTGGTTGATATTGGTGAAATTTATACCACAAGTTGTCTAAACCTTGAATAAATATTAAATATAGCATGATGTTAAAAAGCTATAACAATATATTTGACTGACCGGTTGGCTTGGTTGGTAGTGGCCCTGCCTTTTAAGCCAGAGGTCGTGGGTTCGATTCCCACCCGGGGCAAATATTTGTGTGATGAACATATTGCTCTGTGTCTGGGTGTTAATCTATACTAATATTATAAAGAGGAAAGGTTTGTATGTATGTAAGTATGTATGTATGTATGGTTTTCACGCATAAACTACTGGACCGATTTTGATGAAATTTGGCACAGATAATCTTTAGACCCTGAGAAAGAACATAGGCTAACTTTTATTGCGAAATATGTACCACGGGCGAAGCCGGGGCGGACCGCTTGTTATCTATATAAGTATTTATTTAAAATTATGTATGTTTATCAGCCATCTGGTTTCCATAACACAAGCGAAAGCTTAGTATGGGATCAGATCGTGCCGTGTGAAAATAGTCCTGAAATATTTAATTTATTTTTTGAATTGAAACTTCTTTATCGGAGTTGGACAAAAATTTAGTGTAACATTTTTGCGTTACGCCGTACGCGTGACATTTTTGCGTTACGCCGTACGCGTGACATTTTTGCGTTACGCCGTACGCGTGACATTTGTGCGTTACGCCATACTCGTGACATTTTTAAGGTCATAAAGAAGTTTCACTTCTTACGTGTGTACTCTAGTACACGCATACATTTTTTTTTATTTACGTATGTATCTTATTACAGGTGGGCAGCTACGAGCACATGAACGTAGTGTCCCGCCGCGCGGAGTCCCCCCCCGCGGCCGCGTCCCCCTCCCGCCCGCACATGCAGCACCACAAGTACCACACCGTGAGTGTACACACACACACACACACATACATACATACCAGACAAACTGATTCGCAAGATCCGCACATACGCACAGTATAAACACTCATATGCTAACAAAACCATGCCTAATATGCTATTATGTGTGCGCACACACATTAGCAACAACACATCACGCACACGCCTCACATGAACACGCGCCACCGTTACACACACGCACTTACAGGTAATACGTTACCGTTACACACACGCACTTACAGTTAATACGTTACCG
>CAJQZN010034504.1:0-21926 GCA_907164685.1 Colias eurytheme | reverse complement strand
AAGATTTATTACACTTAAAGCTACAAGCATCGAATGAATGTGTGTACGGGGAAGAATACAAGAAATATCTGTTCAGCGAATCACCTTGTGATACCTGTAATCTAGTACTTATAAAAAAATCATAAATTGTCTTCTATGTCTGTCTACTTCTCCAAAGCTATCATTATGAAAGTGATACTGTTTAATATTATTTTGGAAATAGAAATGTATTGCAAATAAACTGCAACAAATAGTTAGTACTTAATATGTAATAAATTAAGTTATATGTGATATAACTATAACATACATATATTATTATCAATATAAGGTATCAAGTCGTTATTTTATATTTTCATATTTTCATATTAAACAATAATAGGTATGCGTCGAACTTTAAAAATCGAAATGCAATGCACGAACCAGGATTTAGTATTCAACTGAATCAACTGACCTATCTTTAATTATACCCCTATTTGTTTTATACGATAAACTGCCTGAAAACTGAATTGCGTTTTATAAATAGTTAAAACAATTTAAAAATCACCTAATTCAGTTTCTATTGCTTAAAAATAATATATTTTTAATGAAATCTACCTATGTGTGATTGTTACATTTCAACTATATTAAAACACATCAAAAAAATCATTAATATTTTTGCAATACCTAAGCATAATCTTAGAGCGGCCGTACACGGGCGCGCGGGTGGCTCGAGCAGTTAAACAATTATTCAGTTACTTCCTCATATAGAAACACAAGAGAAAGACAAATGAAGAAAAAAATGACATAACGTTCACATGTAAAATTAATATTTTTTCTTAATAACGAGCTAGAGATAATTTAATTTAATAACATGTCTATGTATTAATGAACCATCTTTAACAAAAACAATCAAAAGTCAGCATTCTTTACACTAAGAGCGGGGGCACACGATGCGTTGCGGCGGCGGTGCGGCGCCGGAGCGGTGTCGCTGCGTCGTCTTACATAGAAATATCTGTGGCATGTCACACGATGCGCTCCGGCGCCGCACCGGACTTGTAACCACCAAGACGAGGCGGGGAGGGGTGAATGCGGTGCGACGTCGGAGCGGCACCGCTCAGTTGTTTTGCGTCACAAGGAAGGACACGCTGTGCAACGCTGCTACGACGCCGCTGCGACAGAACAACGTTACGGCGCCGCACCACTCGTGTGCCCACTGACACGGTGAAATCTTTGCGGTGCGGCGCCGCAACGCATCGTGTGCCCGCGCCCTTAGAGATTTAATTAAAAACTCTAACTAGATTCATTTTCTGGGAAAATAACTATGAAAATAATGAAAGTAATGTCACCCGCTCAAACGGATATTTAATGGAAGGTAAAACAATAAAATGAAAGCTCTATGCACCTACTTAGTAAGCTAATTTTAATATTTTTCGTTAAATATCAATACTCGAACCACTTGAATGTTATTTTATTTTAGGATATAATATTCTCTACAGATTTTATCCTACAATAATTTTACAACATTATTAAGAATAAACAAATATAATTCAAATAGGTACTGATCCGCCAGAACGGAAAATTAGTTGTTATATTTATCAATGACATATCGCTACATTTGCATTTACGACATCCCAAAGACATTACTAAGGCTATTCCCTTATCTAATGCTCCCACAGAATTTATTTATCCTTTTCACGCCCTTATATCTTAGTAATCGTTCGATTTCTCGACATAGATGTTAACAAGAAAAGGTCGCCGGAAATGGCAAACTTTAGGAACAGATAAAATACCCAATCCTGAACCTTAAGGTGTGAAGCAAATGCCTATATTCAAATTTAAATTTAATGACATCCATATTTATTATTATATCAATCACTTCTCATTCTTTCATGCCCTTTTTGCGTCCTAACGATAAACATTTTCTCTTATGCTCCTTTTCGCCCCAACTATAAACATTTTAATTTCCCAACATGAAATGCTTAAGTGACACAGACGTGATCTTTACAAATTAAATGTCCAACTAAAATCTACAGTCTATTAACTATAAAAAAGAAAGAATGAACAGTTGAAAAAATAAAATTTTGTTGAGCTATAAATTAACCGGGGCAGGGGTGAGCTTCGCAATCTGCATTAGCCGAGACGCACTGCTTTCCAACGATTAAATAAAATTTCATGCCCGGTTGCCTACGGAAACTCTCTGGACAAAGGTCTCGAATATTTTAATTGAAAGTTTTTAATCCTGATAAGCTATAGACACCAGTGCTAATGCATATTATTATTTTCCAGTGCTGTTGCAATTTTATAAACAACCCATTTATTTGACTGGCAGCAACGGCAGCAATGACTACAAGATTTTTTAATTCATATACAGCTACAATAATTATGTCATAATATAAAATAGGTATAATGAATTTCCCTACTGTAAAAACTATGCAAATAACATTTAAATCATCTTTTATTTTTTCATATTTTTATTTAACCAACCAAGTTTAAATAGAAACTTGCTTACGGACAGGATAGACTGCGCTTGCGAAAAAGTTGGGTTAAAGAATTTTAAATAAAATTTTAAATTCGTATTAAGATTTAATTTGAAAATTAGTGGAATAAAACGAAAAACAAGAGAAAGTAATTTTTAGATCGTTGAATGAAAACTCCTTTTCCACATAGCGGTACTGAATTTTTAACAAATCTTTCGACCCTTACCCGATCCCAAGCCCAGACTTTATTTTATCGTTATGGAATTATAAAATAATAACACCATTACAGTTTCCTTGAGAGTGCTAAGAAATGTATTATTTTAAATGTAGAAAAAAATATTTGAAATTTTTATTATCACCTCATCGATCAACATAGAATATTTCAAATACCAAATTTAATTTCAAATAACGCTTATATACTCATTATTGGTTGCAATGTAATACTTATAGTTGTTTAGATCCATAATACCATGCAAAACAAATGATAAATTAAAAATACTATGAAGCACAAAGGATATTTCCCTCGGGTGACATTAATGTTCCGGTGGTGGCGTTCGTCCATTCGACCGAATCTCTGGAAATTAAGGCAGGAAAAAAGTCAATAAATCCAAGAAGCAAGCTGGGGCAGATAACAAATGTCTCTAGAGCGACACAAAGCGGCAGGAGCGTCACACGATCGCGCCACGTTAATGTGATACTAAGACCGACTCTCGGGAAGGGTAAAAATATATACGTACGACCTCATACTCGCCTCCACGCTCTATGTCACTGCCAAGGTCTTATCAATTCTTATTATATTTTGTTAATTAGTAGGCAATAAATAAATAGGTCGCAATTTTTTTTAGTGATTAATCTTCTATAGGCGTGTTGAGAGTAAAATTTCAAGGTCGGGTCATGGCAATATCGTCGGGTCATGTCGATCGACATTTTGGTATCTTTGAATCTTTCCAAAGAAGTTTCACCCCTGACACGTGTGCTCGGCACACGTGCTCTTTTTTATATCATTCTAATTTAAATATAATATTATCATGGTTGAAATAAACCATTTCCGTTTACTTATACTTTTAAAGTGAAAAATGGTTATAACAACAGCATTCGTTATTTAATTAATAATATACTTTAAAGCATCCCAGTATCAAACGCGCTTCTTTCAAAAGCTTTATTAAATACAAGCTCCTTTATAAGCTTCGCTTACGACTCTACTTATAAATATAATTTTCAAGTTAGACTCTTAAATAACAAATAAAATTCCGGGAAATTAGTATTTCTTTTACATATTTATGTTCTTTCTGTAACAAATTCTTAATTTAGTATATTAATAGTTAGATTTTAATTAATTTTTTATATTGTATATTATTAATTTGAATAGGGAATAAACTGCAATATTAATACATCAGAATAAACGTGATTACTTGCTTTGGCAAGATCTTAATGAAACTGTAAAATTTAAAATTACTTCGTATTCTGTAATTAAAGTCTGTAGTTCGGTGAAAGCATGTAAGACTTTCACAGAAGTTCAGGCTTCCTAGCTACCGAAGAGCTATTAAAGTAAAATTTATTTATTTATTTTTGTACATCAAAACATTCTAAAATTCCATACTCAGAAGTAAAATTAGCAAGGAAGAGCATAAATTGTTAAAAGCGTATTACGTTTTACGATGTTCGACATAAATTTCTCAAATCCCATATACTCCATTGAAATGTTACATTTTTTAGGCCTAACCTTGCAGTTTTTAGAGGACGAAATTTTATGTTTTTGATGTGTAGGGGGGGTCAGTGAGTAGCTATTATATAGCTAGCTAGTATACTGTATAGTTAAGAGTACTGAAAAATAGTACTCACTTCGGAGCGCTGTAAAATCTTAGCTATTTACTTAATGAAAAAATGTTGTATATATAAAAGTTGTTCCTCAAAAAACAATCTACAATAATGGTCTGATATCATTTCTTCGTAAAATGATAAAAAAAAGTTTTATTGAAAAATATAAATATCTCTAATTTCTGAACATTTTCGCTTATAACTTTTTTATTTATTCTACGACAAAAAGTTACTGGACCAAAGTTGTAGAGAATTTAATTTGCAACAAACAATGTTAACAATTATTTTTATCAAATAAATAGTTAAAGAGATATATCGTAAAATCCATATCAACCGCTATTTTCAAGATGGCGGCCGTGGGACAAGGGTGGCGACCCCACAAACTTGGTGATAGCTTCACACTGAACCCCCCTACACATCAAAAAAATAAAATTGCGTCCTCTAAAAAATGCAACCCCAAATGTAACTTTTCAATGGAATAATATTAAAACTTATAACCAAATTTAATTTAATTAAATCATAAAATGTCACCAAGTTATAATATAGTTGCATCAGTGACGTCCGTGTCGCGAACGCGCTACTCTCGTCCACTACTACAAGTTTCCGAACTAATCCAAGTTTTCCTTTACGGGCTAATGAGACGAGTTTGATTCGCATTCCCTGACGACGTCGGCAAATGGGCGCTCGCTTTGAATAGATCCCACCTAACCACTATTTAGATAATACGATACCCAGTTAGTATTTCAACTTTATATCAAGTTAAGAAACCCGCAACACCGATTTTGGATGGCTTTGGGAGGTTACTTGTTTATACTGTCCTGAGGTCAGTAAGATTTATAGAGGTTAGTAGTGTCGAGGATATTTTGAGACATTTACATACAATGTGAATTTGAAAGTGCGTAATGTAGTTCTCGGAAAATCCTATTCGACGTATGCTTTTAAATGAACATGAATTAGATTTGATTGCCATAATCAAGTGATATTCATTGAACATGTTACTTCATAAATATTTTTCAAGTAGATAACTAGGAAAATGAAACACAGTAATTTTAATTTGGTATTTATCTTTAAAGCTCAACATATCTATTATGTTTGCGTTATTTCTAATCTTATTAATTAATAGTATTAATTATTATGCGTACAATACATTAAAGTAGCATAATGCGCAAGCAAACAAAGCGCGGTCCGTAATGGAAATTACACACCCTGAGGTCGGAAATCAAATTGACAGAAGAGGTTAAACAAACGATGCGGCCAGGCTCAAGACCGAAGCCCGCCGAATATATTAATCGGTCGGTAAATGCGCTTTTATTTGTTTTTCCCTTCCCACGTTACCGGCGTCGCCTGGTCAATAGATCAGGCCAACACTTGGCACTGTATTAATGGCTCGATAGATTTAACAGATTAAGCTACAGTTCTAAGAAAAATAAAGGTGTTTTATTTCATTGTATTCAGCCCGCAGTGTTGTTTTATAGGTACTTGGTAATTATAGGTACTTGGCAATAATCTGCATTATCAATGAGTAGATACGTGAAGAAATCTCAAACCATTACTATTTTACTATCATGTACTTGTTCTTCCATATTATGATCTAACCTCACGACTTTATTACTTGTGATTGCATTGTCTATTTGTAGTTGGTATGCATTCTCGTATTCTCTACGGTCTTGTTTACGGGGATGTAATATATTGCTGAATAATTAGTAACTGGTTACATAGAAATTGTATTATACTATACTGAATATGTTAATATGGAAAAGAGAGTGCAATAGAGCAATTGTAATTATATATTTATCGTTCGTCTTTCTTATTTGCATAAATAAAGTACTTAGCAAATTTTCCGTAGAGTTCTTAACATATGAGCGTAAAATAGAGATTTGAGGGTTGATTGGGGTGACTGTCTCACACAGACAGCGCACTGGTCTCTACCTTCCATTTCAATCTTGATCGTCAATAATTAACTCTTTTTGATAACAAAAATATGAAACACAAACTTGTTACAAAATATTATCTACGATTATCCCACTTTGTATAGTTAGACACAGTATTACAATATATTTCGTAATTATATTATAATACTGTGGCTTAGATTTTAGACAACAATTAGTCGCCAATTGGGAACAAAAAGCACTTGTATTCGCGCACGAGCAACTTTGTCTCCGCAACTATTTTGTCTCCGCAACCATTTTGTCTCTCCACCCATGGGCTAGTATGAAAGTGCGCGCACGTAGCGACGCAACTCCCCATACAGTTGATGGGTCATGGGAGAGACAAAATAGTTGCGGAGACAAAGTTGCTCGTGCGCGCTAGCTCTTATTGTTTTGTAAAAATTTCCATTTAATATAAAATAAAACTTAACAAATACAAATGTCATGGAATTTATAACAGAAGCAAAAATAAAATATATATTCATGTTTTTGAATCTTTTATTATTTGGTTTCAATATACTGATCCACTATCAACGTCCGACGGTTTAAAGGCTTGATTAATGACATTTTCCTCTAGAAACTTTTTGCAATGAGTTATCAACTGCAACAATTTTATAAAATGCTTTCTAAAATGCGGTAATCCTGTTTATATTTGAATCATAGTTATAACAGTAAAGTGTAGTAACATTTAAGAAACGTTACCTTTTTATGATGTTTCTTTGCCGTCGAATTTATCCTTTTTAACTCTTGTTTTAAATGAGCATTGTCTTCGAAATATTTTTTACTCACGCTCCACTTCTCACCGTTAAAATTAATTGGCAAAATGTATGGAAGTCCTACAATAAGATAATATTAGGTACACCATGGTTTACTATTTCTGGCAACTGTGATTTACTTATTTTATTGCTTCACATTCATGATAATTTTGGAGGGAACTTAAATAGTAGGTAAGCAGTAGGTACAGATTATAATGAAGTACGCTATAATTATAATATACTATTACTACGATAATAATTACTATCGACGGAGTGTGCTAATTCCCCAGGTTTAGGCATGATCAAAATCGTGTAGAAATATCCTCGGATTTCCCTCCGAATTTGTATTGCAAATTAGCCTGCTTTTTATGCTAAGTACTCATGTAAACTTTTCTATTTAGGCATTTTTGTTTAAATAAAATATTACACATCAAATATCAAATGCGAGAATCACCGAATCATCTGTGCCATTTGCACCTTATAAATGTACCATGTCGTATTTACCTTTTTCTGTACCTAAAGAGCCGTCACTAATGACGCCCATATTACAGCTGTGTGTTTTCATCCCGTTTTTAGGATCACGCGTTTTCCAAATAGCTTTCAAGGCTTTAGCAAATTCTGCTGCCTTATAAATACTTCCGTACGGATTTTTTTCTCCGAACGATGCTACCTTTGATACAGAAATATAAATATAGAATTTAGGTCTTGCTTTTTCTCATTCAATTATGTAAATGAATCGTATGAAGAGTAAATGAATGAATAAATTATGAAAATCATTTTTACGCCTCGAATTTTGGCTGACAAGCCAATTTATCGTTTGGTTCATAGGTACATATTACAATAATTAATAATAAGTTTAAACTATAATTGAAATACACCATAATTTAGACCGTAGTACGAATGTATTATAATATGAAGACCAAAATATGACAGTGCCATCGAATTAACTATTCGAACAATGAACCCAATTAGTCATGTTTCATTATTAATATAATTTAGATAATAACGCTGAGATTTTTATAGATCGTTATAGGTAAATAACCAAACCCGTCAAGCCAGTAATAAAGAGGGATTCGTTAATACCTTATCAATGAAATCCTTTTTCATCCAAGTAGCGTTGAATTGAGTGGGATCCAAATTCAAAGATTCTAAGAAGTCTTTACCGATCATTCCTGAATCGCATAGTGATGTCTCGCCTACTTCATCATGAATTAATAAAGGTTTTTCGACTTCGATGTGAAATACTTCATCATTCGCCGCCCACACAAGTATTTCATTAATAGTCTTACATTGAACCTTTGTACGTTTTTTTTAAATTGGAATTATAGGTAATTTAAATTGAAGGGTCATATTATGATATTCTGAAAATGAAAATGCAAAAATCTTACATTTAAATATTCCCCCAGTATTGATTTTGCCATTGCTGTTAGCGGAGTGAAGCAGAAAAATACATCTGACGGCATATTCTTTGATAATGAATACAGGATATCTACAGCAATTAAACCATCCGCAATGAAAATTGGTTTTCGCTTTTGTGTCTTATTTGGAAATTGCTTTAATTTTCCAGGTAAATGTTTTCCTGTTTTGTCCTCTGATTCAGCTGAGCTTTTATCATTAGGCCAACTAAAATTGTTCGCCAGCTTTGTTATAAGATATAATGTATCGAAACGTTCTTCTGTTTCCCCATTTTCAAAATCAAATATATTGGGGTTTGAAAAATTGGTTATGAAACAGAAAACATCGCCATCTGAAACACTTCAAAATTATAATTATTATTAGCAGTTTTAATTGAATCAATGCTTTCGACGAAAATAATAAGTACCTATCAATCTCAGTATCATAATATGTTTATAAGTTGAAATAATAATTTAAAAATAACGTCTTACACATTATTAATTATGTATTAATAATGTGTAAGACGTTAGTATTTGAAGCCAACCTAGGTAAATCAGAAGATACTTTAATTGAATTCATGCAAGGAAATGCACATGATTCTACTTCAGTTTTTAACATCTCCGCTTTATCAATTTCATTCGAGTATACGACTATGGAGAGATCAATCAATTGACATTGGCCAAATACAAAACCTGACATTATTTTAGCTATAATTAATTTAGATGTTGGACATAATGCATTAAATATTAACACTCTTAATGGATCGAAAACGGCAGAGGTTTGAAAATTCATAGTTTTGAAAACACAAAGTCTATAACGTACGGAGTTGTCTTGAGTTATGACCAGTGACCACAGGTTATGACTTTTTTTTAAAGATAACATATAGCTCGTTCCGTAAACCTCACTATTGAGTATTTTAAGTGATATTTTATAACAAAATAAAAATATAAAAAATTCCAAATAACTATACCTATTAAGTACAAATTATATTATTTTATTTGTGTAGGTAAATCTTGCCATCTAAAGTCCGGTCGCGGAGCAGAAAGAATTTCGTACAATGACCTCTTTACCTACTGACAGTGGTCACAAACATTTTTGATTGAAGTGCAGTTTACATGAAATATTTGGAGGAGAAAATGTTTTTTACTAATTTATTTAATAAATTTGTCCTTTATTCATTTACAATACTTATGAGCTAGTTACATTTTAACTTTTTCAATAACAACGATATATTATATAAAAAAAGTGTGCGTGTACACACATAAGAAGTGAAACTTCTTTATGACCTTATTTTTCAAAAAATAATTTACTATACAGTACAATATTACAGAAATACGTTAGTCCAACACGCGATTTCGACTTAGGCGGATTTTGATTGGACATAAAGAGTTTGAGGTTTATTCTTATAAATTTTGAATTCACAAAATCATAATTGAACACCTGACACCAATCAAGCAAACACAAACCTTACGCTCTCAGGTTAAAGGTTTACAATCCCTAAGGACGGCGGTCATTGCACCTGTGCGAGCAAGACACATTATTTTTACAAGGGAGTGACAGTGACGGGTAATAACAGGTTAATGTACGAAATTCTTCCTGCTCCGCGACCGGACTTTAGCCCAAATCATGCCACAGTGTGCTAAGCTCCTAAATTAATTAAACTAATAAAACTATCCAGTAAAATAGCAGTATCAGTGCATGGGTGTGAAACAATGTTTATCGTTGAAAAAACTTCTTAGTTTTAGGGAATTTATAGGGAATTAGGGATCGACTGGTTAAGCTGATCTTCAAATTTTTAGGAAACTACCTACACCGTGAAATATGTCAATATTGCCCACTTTTTTTGAATAATTTCAATTTTCGCAAAAATTTTCTATAGAAACGTTAGTATTTTCTGTTAGCATATGTTTTTCTTAGATCGTGTGCATATATTTTTGTAGCAAATTTCATTATTCTTCAACATTTAATTCATTATTTGTCTGTTTTTGAGGGCGGGCAAAGTTATCTGCACTTTTTACCAACATTGCCCATTTACTATGTACATAACTTGTAAACGTAGGTATATAATATGAAGATTGTAATGCATTATGTATTATAATTGTATATGGAACACAATGTAAACTAAATTCACAGTTATATTTTAGTCTAATATTTTAACTTTAATAACTAGCCTCTACAAATTCAAAGGTTTTCAACACAGATTTATTTTTCTGTTTCTGAACACAGCCAAAAATCATGAAATGACGTACAATTTGCGTACAATTCGATAAAGATAATAAACGTGTCAGTTGTCATATGTCACTTGTTATTTGGTAATTGTCATGTAATTGTCATTGTCATTATGTCATTGACGGACGCGTATTCCCGTAAAACGAAAACAAATTTTGTTTGAACAGAATGATGTGTAAAGCGATGAAAGGATAAAAAATAATGGCTTCTAATTCATCCAGAAACAATTCTGAGGGTTCTCCAACAACGTCAGTGTCCTCGTTTAAATCTCAAATACAAGAGAGGTCACCGTCAGTATCATCATCAAAGGACGAAAAATGGCCGGAAATGTTATTATCCAGACCGGAGAAATCGTATTTCTACACAACAAAAAGTAAGACATATTTATAGATACAATCACTATCATCATTTATTTATTTTATTTATTTATAGCCTTTATTGCCAATATTACATGTTACATTATTACTTATTAACTAAAATTAAATTTCTCTGTGGGTGTTGGCGTGTCCTTGTGACACAAAGGCCTCTTCCAACTTCTTCCACTCGCCACGTTCTTTCGCCTTTCGTTGCCAGAGCGGCCCCGCCACTCTCCTTATCTCATCTGACCACCTTTTTCTTTGTCTTCCTCTTTTCCTTTTAGCCTCCGCTCTGGGAGTCCATTCAGTTACGACCCTTGTCCATCGGTTTCCCTTTTCTCTAAGCATATGCCCTACCCACCTCCATTTAAGAATTCTTGTCTTTTTCACAACATCTTCTATTTTTGTTATATTTCTTATATCTAAAGCTCTTTTTCTATGTTTTTTTGTATAACCTAGTATGCTCCTCTCCATAGCTCGTTGGCATGTTACCAATTTTGTGTCATGTTTTTTTGTTTTAGCCCAAGTTTGGCAACCATAGGTGAGTATTGGCAAAATGCAGGTGTTAAATAATTTTCTTTTAATTGTGATATTGAACTGTGTATTTTTAAATATTTCTTTCAGCGACCAGAATCTCTTCCAGGAATGAGCAACCCGTCTCTCAATTTCATGTTCCATTTGGTCGCTGAAAGCTATTAGTTGGCCTAAATAAATATAAGAATTGACATATTCGATTAACTTATCTTCTATTTTAATTGGGGTTCGCACTCTATTTGTTATAATTTTGGTTTTTCCATAGTTGATCGATAGTCCCACTTTTTTGCTTTCTTGTGCCAGTTGAAGAAGCATGGTTTGAAGGTTTCCAGGGTCATCTGATATGAGTATAATATCATCGGCAAATCTAAGATGATTTAACTTTGTTCCGTTAATGTTTATGCCGAAGTTATCCCAATCTAATTTTCTAAAGATTCCCTCTAATACTGAGGAAAAAAGTTTTGGTGAGAGTGGGTCTCCCTGTCTAACGCCTCGATTTATAGGGAATACTTCACCTTCGGTTTCCAGTTTTACTCTGCCTGTGCTGTTTTTGTATATATTCTTTATGATCCTTATGTATTTATTGTTTATTCCTTGATTCTTCAAAGATTCCCATATAGATTGGTGTACCAGGGAATCAAATGCCTTGTTGTAGTCCACAAATGCCATGTAAAGTCGATAGTTGTATTCATGGCTTTTCTCGATCAACTGTTTCACCACATGAATATGATCCGCTGTAGAGTATCCTGCCCTAAACCCTGCCTGTTCCCTTGGTTGTTCTTCGTCGAGCTTTTTAGCGATACGGTTAAGCAGTATTTTCGAGAACACTTTATATACGTTCGACATCAGGCTAATTGGGCGATAATTACCTATTTCAGATCTGTCTCCTTTTTTGTGGATGAGAGTAATGGTAGTTGTTGTCCACTGTATGGGGATGAATTCAGTGTTCAGGATGGTATTGAAGAGATTAGTAAGTCTTTTTAACGTTTCCGGTAGTGCTGATTTCATAATTTCGTTTGTGATGTTGTCTAATCCTGGTGCTTTATCATTTTTCTGGGATTTTACTGCTTGTTGGACTTCGCTTTCGAGAATTTGTGGGATATCTTCTGTACAGTCTTCGAGGCTAAAGTTGCTATTTAATTGAATGTCTTCGGTAGAGTATAGAGTGCGATAATAGTCTGTAGCAATCTTGAGGACTGGTTGTCTCCTTGTGACTTGTTTGTTTAATTTGTTTTTCATTTTTGGGATCCAAACCTTTTCTTCTTTTAGTTCTCGTAATGCCTTGTTTATGCCTCCTGTTTTCGATATGTGGTGTTTTATACGTTCAAATCTTCTATCAGCTTTGTCTTGTTTAATTTTACGGTTAATTTCTTTGCTCAATTTATTTATTTCTTTTAAAGTGGCTTTGTCTCTTCTATTTCTAAGTAGTAGTTTCCTTTTTTGAATAAGATCAATCGTCTGCGAGGTAAGTGGGTTTTTGTTAGTTTTTTTCTCAATTTTTATTTTATTTATTTTATAAATCTCATTTATTTCTGAGTTGTAAAGTTCCTGCATCATGTCTATTTCTTTGAATGGTATATTCTTTGGAAGTGCGCACATTATTTTTGGGTTATTTTTCTGGTATTTTCGTTGTTTTCTAGGTTGTTTGTTGAATAAGCTTGCTCTGACCATACGGTGGTTACTGTTAAAGTTAAAGTTATTTATAACGTTGATGTTTTTGAATGATTTAGGTTGATTGGTTAGTATAAAATCTATTTCATTTCGATAGGTTCCGTCTGGTGATATCCAGGTCCATTTTTTGGTTGGCTTCTTCATAAAAATACTATTCATAATAGTTAGGTTGTTTTCGAGAGCTAAGGTCACAAGTCTTTTACCATTCTCACTTCTCTTTCCTGTGCTATATTTTCCAACTACATACTCTTCGCCTTCATTCTGTTTGCCTATTTTGCCATTAAAATCTCCCATTACAATAGTATTTTTATGAGCCGTCTGTAATGTAGCTGAAAGTTGCCTATAGAATTCATCTTTAGCTGTTTCTTCTGCTGCTTCTGTTGGTGCGTATATCTGTATTATAGTCCAGTTATTTTTGTATCCCTCAAGGTGTATATTAAGTACCGCGATTCTCTCGGATATGCCTTTGAACTCTAGGATTCGTTTTTTAAGATGTTTTCTTACCATGAATCCTACTCCATGTAACCCCTTTGTTTCACCTATGTAGTACAGAATATATTTATCGTGTTCTTCGATTTGGTTTCCTAATCGTCTTACTTCGCTCAGACCTAAAATATCCCATTTAATATCTTCTAAAGCTAATTCAAGTTCCGTAAGTTTTTCTGGTGTCCTTAATGAAAGTGTATTAAAAGTGGCTATATAAATATTATTTACTTTTTCTTTATTTTTAGTGTTCTTCGTTGGAAGGTAGTGGTCGTCTTCCCCCACGGTGACCAACCGGCTTGGGGTGTGTTCTTTAGTAGTTGTTTTGCGTAAAGTTGTGTGATATTGGGTTTGATTCCAGGTGCCGGTGGTCGTTACAAGTTTTTTGGGATTTCTGAGAGTGAAGCTGACCTAGGTCGTTCAATAAAGTTAAGGATAGTTGGTTTAATTATGTTTTCCTTAGCAGCTCCTTTAGAGTTTGTAGCCGTTGTATAAGCTGTGACTTTAGTATTTAATTTTTTCTGGATAGATTTAGGAGAGCCCGAGGCTTCCCTTTTCCTCTTGTCTCTTGCTTGGTCTAATGGTTTCTTCACTATTAATTTATCATATTTTATAAAGGCTATGTTTCCCTTCTTTCTTTCTTCTTCCACCTGTGGTTGTAGTAACTTCCGTTTTTCCAGCGTTTCTTTCGAGAAATCTTCCTTTACATATATGCCTTGCGGAAGTCTAGCTTTATTTTTCAAAATTAGATGCTTTTTCCATGTTGACGTTACTGTCACCACAATGGGGCGATTTTTATTATTAGTTCTCTTCCCAATTCTATAAATGTTACTTATCTCCTGACTGTCTAGATGCGTTCCTGAATCGATAATAGTTTCTTTAATGTAGTCCACAAGTTCTGCTTCCGATTTGCCAAATTCGTCAATTCCAAAAAATACTAAGTTACATTTCCTTTTATCCTTTTCGATTGCATTTAATTTTAACTCCAACTTTGATATTTTAGATTTAAGTTCAATATTTTCTTCGGTTATTGTTCTGATTCTCTCATCTATAGCAAACATTATGTTTTGCGTTACTGATTCGGTTATGAGCGTGACTTGTTGGTTTAATTTCTCGTCTAATCTTGACCAGAGCAACTCCATACTTTTTTCCATTATTTTTGTTTTATTTTTTTGTTGTGGTAAATACCGAGTACCTTGTGTGGAAATTATAATCTGTTACTGGCAACACGGAGTTGAATGTCTGCTGTCACTTTGGATGACACCTGACAAATGACACTTGACAGGTTTGACGGTTTTCCGTTAGGTTGGTAGCACCTTTACGTTTGAACTTTGAAGTGATAATTAGTTTTTAGGTTATGTTATTCGATCGTAAAATTGAGATTTATTGATGAAATAGATATAAATTTGGCACTGTTCACTTTCTGCAATTATAGTTTGATCACTAATTCGGACGAACTTGTGGTGAAACAACTCTATCTTTCGCAGTGTACAATATTATTAATTAATATTAACGGAGCAGATTTCGCGTACGTGTTTACAATTCGATCACCGGAACCGGTACTATCATCATAACCATTATTAAAAACATAACAGTAATGATTGACGGTAAAAATTTAGAATGTGGACCGTCAATGGGGGGGCGGGGAGGGGGAGGGGAGGGGAGGGGGGGTCGGGGGGAACTCCTAGGTACCACCCCCCACCGGCGCAGACCAGTAGTTCCTGAGATATTCAAGGTCAAAGTTTGAGGTTATAATTGGGCCTAAAGTTACAAATAATGGATGGTAGGATAAACCTTTCCCTTCCCTCCACTCCCAAACTCCCTCCAGTTTCACTATACTGCTTCTGCTTCTGCTCCAGCGCTGCGGGAAGTGCAGCCCTATCACCCTTGCGTAGCTAAGTACAGGCACTTAACTCGCCTTCGCAGCTTCGGCTGTTTGGTCGCCTTCGGCGACCAGCCTCAGCCGCTTCGGCTCGTACGGTGCCTGCACTTAGCTACAGCGGGTGAGGGCTGCTCTCCCTCCGCGCTTCCGATTTTTTAGATACACTCTAGGGGTAACAGCGGAAGGACCACGTGGAGTCGGGGTTGACAGATTTGGTTATGTGACTGTTCATCTTTTGTGTAATGGATTTATGTGTGTTACATTACCCATAATTGTTATTGTTAGAATTACTAACTTAAATTGAATTAGAATGAAATGTAATTGAACTGAATTATTAATTAATAGCCGAGATGATATGTAAACTAGTGTTTTGTGTAGGTAATGTCTTTATCTCTACTAAAATACTTTATTTAACTTTGTGCGTTGTTATTATTATCCAATAAATTTATATTTTAGAGGAAATATAATAATCCACAATTATTTTAATGTAATAAAAATTTATTGAATTCTATAAACATACTCCACAGCTTTTAATAACTCTTCAAAAGGATCTTTGTGATTTATATATTTTATAAAGTACTAGCGGTCCGCCCCGGCTTCGCCTGTGGTACATATGAAAAATAGATGTTGGCCGATTCTCAGACTTACCCGATATGCACAAAAAATTTCATGAGAATCGGTCCACCCGTTTCGGAGGAGTATGCAGACTAACATTGTGACACGAGAATTTTATATATAAGATTATTATGATAAAAATATATCTAAAGCTAAGCTAGCTCTAATATAATGTGAATCCTTTGCTAGTGACAGGCATCTGTCAACGTCAAAATTACGAAAATTATTACAAAATTATACAAATTTGTTTATTTTATTATAAAAAAAATAAGCGGCGTCGCAGGTTGAAACTTCGTAAAATTACTTCTCAGAGTCTTATCTTATTGCTATAAAATCGCTGATATCCAACTCGACGGTCCACATCCTAAATTTTATCCTGATTGACAATAAACATGTACCTAAAATTAATAACATATCTGGTTTAAGCCTTATTTTTATTTATCTATTATAACTATCCATCTATTGCACGACCTTCAATGGTTTCACAGACAATAATTGTAGTTTATTTTAAAATATTAAATCAATCTACCTATACAAATTTATTTTCAAATTCATTAGTATTGTAACTTATTTTTAAAAATATACTTCTATGCGAAATAAAGATTACAAAAATATTGTTTACTGAACTTTCGCAATTATCATTACACTGAATGTGTACTACATGTACCTACCTACAATTTCTATTTTTAAGTCTTTGATATAAATTAATGGTAACATTTAAAACTTTATGTTGTAACCACACAAATCTGAACCTGTTGTTTCATCTAGAGGCTCCTTTTCTTTTTCTGAGTCCTCTCAGCCCTTTGCTTTGCTTTGCGTTTTGCATCTTTGCCGATAAATGTGTGTAAAAATGAATGACATATAAAACTTAATATAACTTACAACTAGTGTTATTATAGTTTAAAAGAAAACCAGCCATTTAACCTATAAAAATAATGATTGCATTTACAATTGCAGTTCTTTTTATATTAAAGCATACAATAATTTAGAAGTCTACATTTCACTGTTTGTATTTGCATGCACAAAACTTATGTCTTTTCATATATTAATATATCAAAATGTAACTAGGTATAAATGTAGATTTTGAAGATCCAAACGAAACAAATGACTTCAATATTATTTTTGCCATAAAGCGTTTGTTGGTGACTTAGTTGTGTGCAAATCTTATCAACAAGATTATATACAAAATCAAAGTTAAATTTTGTCAGTGGGATTATATACATACTTTTATAACTACATGTGTTTCTTAGCAAACAGAGAGATGTTTTGTACAGTTTTAAGTTCAATACATGTACATAGTTAAAATCTAAGCCACAAATCATAAAACATCTCATCATTAAACAAAATATGAGCCCAATGGTATGATATATCCATTACATTACTGCATGTATATATTTAGTTAATGATTTACATACTCTCTGTTTTCTTCAGTATTTATTTATAGAGATATAGAAGGCCTTTTTAATTGATTAAAAATACACTTAGAGCCAGCGCGCACGAGCAACTTTGTCTCCGCAACTATTTCGTCTCTCCACCCATGGGCTAGTATGAAAGTGCGCGCACGTAGCGACGCAACTCCCCATACAAATTGATGGGAGAGACAAAATAGTTGCGGAGACAAAGTTGCTCGTGTGCGCTAGCTCTTAAAGAAACAGACACAGAGTAATTATTTGAAACACTTTCACATATTATCGCATGTTATTTGCATTTTAATTACACATATTTTGCATACTGCAAACACTTCCTTAATACACATTCATAGTATCTCGTTAAACTCTATTTCCTGTGTGTACCTTTCTGTTTTTTTCTTATTTTTATTTTCTGACATTATATGAATCTTCCATTCATGATTTTCTGTTTATAATTTTAAGGGCACAAACAATTATTTATTCTATGTATGAAATTGGTTGTAATTCAATTTCTTTTTCTCATGACAATGATTAGTAAGGCTGGTTTTTGTATCACAATTGACCCCATACAAGACTAACCTAATATGTGCTAATATAGTCTCTATTTGGTATAAGATTTTTCCAAGAAAACTAGCTATCGCCCGCGAAATTCGTTTGTGTGAAATTTATGATGATTTAGTCAAAATATGGTGAACATTTGCATTATCCCCTCATCATCCTCAATCAAACAAGTTATCAAATCCATATTTTGTATACATACAGAGTAACCTTTTTTTAAATATTTGCTCTTATTCTGTTTCAAATCTGCACATTTTTTTTCTCTTATATTATATTATATTAATTGATTTGTACACAAGAAATGTAACTAGAAATTTGGTTTGTAGTGTTCATATTTTTTTATGAAAAAACGTTACTAATGCTTTATATATTCCTGTAATCGAATCCTTTTAAACTTAAAAGTTCCTGTAATTTTAACATACAAATTATGTTAGTTTGGATAGGTCACCAAGCAAAACACACACTTACAACTGAAACTGTTTCTGATGGTACGGGAGCCAGGTGCAAATTTGGTTAATTATTACGGCTACAACCGCTCTTCCCCCCAACCGAGCTCCAGCTGACGTTCACGAGGCTTCATAATACTATACTTTGATGCATTTTACTAATTAACGCTTGAGAGGAACTTGGTCATAAAATCTGTTCCTGGCTCCCGTACCATGAGGAAAAAATCTTCATAATTTTATGCCCATTTAGAATAGTAGTTAAAAATTGTTCATTAATAATTTTTATGCAGACAAATGAAAATGTGTCGGTGAACATTGTTAGTTATTTACTTATGCGATTGAATACTAGGTCATCTGTAGGATATTTCCAACAACACGATAAATATTCATACACTGCAAACAATCTCAAGCTTAGTTTCTCGCTTTTCCAGTAGATGGCATAACTTCGCGTTCAGTATTGATTTTTCCGAACCCTACGCGCTATGCGGGAAAATCAATACCAACAGTGAACTTACTGGAAATCCCATTTGTGTGACATTGTCCCAGCAAGATCTTCCTTGCGATCAAAATAACATTATTAATTTCGCAGTGAAATATAGCGTTGACGATTATAAGCAAAATCAGAATATTTTTACTGTAAAAGTACCGTAATATGAATACGGGACAGTGATCACAATTCAATCGAGAGTGCTTGTTTTTTCGCTTCATCGTTTATTTGCTGCATTATTATGCGTTCTCTTGCTGCGGTTCGTGGGGTAGATCCCTTGCCGGAGTTGGGACTCCCGTCGGGTATCGAAGGTGACGGTAACCCCGATGCCGAAATGGCCGGGGCGCAAGACACCATTTACCTATGCAATTTTCGCGTGTCAGTCGACGGCGAGTGGTTGTGCCTGAAGGAGCTGCACGATATGGAGATGCAGGATTCCTACATCCGCCCATCTGACAATGGTGCGCTATCTCCGGACGATCCTATGCATTCTTTGATGGGTAAATCTTGTACTACGGTTCGTACGTAGTGAATCATGCCCACACTTAGACTTTTTGGTCGACACTTACATACATAAGTGGTCATATTTGAACTGGTCCTTAAATAGAAATGTAGTTTAATTCTGTAGCGCATGTAATAGATAAATTATAATCATAAGAGAAGCATGCAAGTTTTTATGATAAGATTTTAAGATGGTTTAGCCATTTTCTTAACTTCTATGATATACTTCCGATAGTTTAAAAACCATAGTTTACCTACATTATAATAATGAAAACATTTGTTTTAGCCCGAGACCCAGTTGTCATAGAACGTAGTAATCTCGTAAACATCTCGAAACTGATTGTGAAGGAGTTAATTGAGCAATCGCTACGCTATGGCCGGATGCTCGACAGTGACCATTTGCCGCTACACCATTTCTTCATTGTTCTCGAACATGTCATGCGTCACGGCCTCAAACCTAAGAAGGTACACGAAAAACATTTCAAAGATTATGTACTTGCGATTCCGTTAACATACGTACTTCAACTATAAATAATATTGTCTTACAACGATTATATCTACTAATAGCATTTGAAACGATTTTGTTTGACGTAATTTCTTATTTATTATATTCATAAACTACTTATACGGCTTTCTTAACGCAACAACGTTTTTAGGGTCTCCTCGGACCGAAGAAGGAACTATGGGACATCCTTCAAATGGTTGAAAAGTATTCACCAGAGGCCGCTGACATAACGGCTAGTGTGAGGGATTTGCCGACTGTTAAGTATGTGGAATTTAATAAATGTATCTACATCAAATTCCCCATAAATATTTTAAATGATATTCAACTATTCCCTGTATTCCCAGGACTGCTATGGGTCGCGCAAGAGCTTGGCTTAGACTGGCGCTTATGCAAAAGAGGCTTGCGGATTATCTTAGGATTTTATTAGAGCACCGTGAAGAAACTCTGGAGGAATATTTTGAACCTCATGCGCTAATGTTGAACGAAGAGGCTGTTATTATCACAGGCCTGCTAGTCGGACTTAACGTCGTTGACTGTAATTTATGCGTGAAGGTAAGATATTATTGACAAATAGAAATTTAAATATGATTTTTTTTTCTTTTATTGCTTTCGTTTTAAAACAATGTATTATGTTATTTTTCGATCACAATAAAAAGTAAATGCTGTAATAGGAAAACACTATTAGTTTGAATATGCCATATCTATCCCGCAAAATAGACGCTTTTCGTCGATTTGCGAAAACATTAACAATACCCCTATTATTAATGTTTATGCCATCTCTGCATGACTGCTCTTTCATTCCAATCGTAATAACATAACTTAACACTAAATAATTTTCAATAGGAAGAGGATTTGGACAGCCAACAGGGCGTGATCGATTTCTCGCTATATCTGCGCGGCAGTAACTCGTCGAACGATTTGGCCAACAATGGCAATAATGGGAACAATGAGCCGAAACAACGCCACATCAATACAATGCTCGACCAGAAGAATTATATTGAAGAGCTGAATCGACATCTCAAGTGAGTGGGCAGTTAATATTGTGTAGTATTATTATGAAATTGAACAGTTTGTTGGAACAAGCTAAACATAGGAACTGGTATGAATATAAAAATTACTTTTGACTTCGTATAGGACTTTTTGCGATTGGGTTTGGCTATCATTACGCTAATATTTATAATGTGTTTTCATAATGATAAAATTGAAAGAAATAGTGAATTTATTTGGCGACTAGAAATAAACTATTAATTTAATAAAAATATTGAATGAATTACACATTACGTTACATTGTAAATAGTGTATATTGAAACGTTTTGTTGGAACTTATTTATATACAGAGAAATTAGCTAACAATAAATACTTTAAAATGCTTATATAGAAGTCACGGTCATAAATACATAAATAATTATAGTCACGCAATAAACAATAGGTCACGAATTTATTACAAAGAGACATGTTCACGATTACGCTTGAATTACTAACTTTATGTCTCGTATTCGATGTTGATGCCTTTAAATAATCTTTTATTGTTCACCTAATTTTATGATAAGAAACCGGTTTAACGGGATGTCAAGGAAAAAGAAATGGAAGTAGATATTGTTTATTTAAAAGTAATTTAATTAATAGTAGGGGAGCCCAGGATGCTAAATG
This sequence comes from Colias eurytheme, assembly GCA_907164685.1. NCBI lineage: Eukaryota > Metazoa > Arthropoda > Insecta > Lepidoptera > Pieridae > Colias > Colias eurytheme. Next base: position 269 of record CAJQZN010034504.1, on the reverse strand, counting down.
TGGATTTACTCGAGCGTCACGGGAACCTATTAGAATTGGTAGATTAGACCATAGCGAGAAAAAAAGGTCCTATAATGTTTTCACTTTTAGCGGTGGGGAAGGGTTTTTTGATTTTTTTTAATTTAAAAAAGAAAAAAATTGGCTTGGAAATACTCAAGCGCGTTAGATATTGATATTTTGCATGCTCCAGGACGTCACTGAAAAAAAGTATACGTTAATCTGACGATTTAAGTGGCGATTTAATCGCTATGAAGAAAGGGTAAAAAATT